>JAUPTC010000385.1:0-52169 GCA_030762895.1 Sophora flavescens
TTGGGTTAAAAATTGGGTTTTGTGTCTAAATTAGGGTTTTGGGTCAGAATTAGGGCTCTGGGTTATAAGTTGGGTTTTGGGTCAAAATTTCGGGTTTGGCTCAAAATTAGGGTTTAGGGTTTTGGGTCAACATTAGGGTTTAGGGTTTGAATTTGGGTTTTGAGTTTAAAATAGGGTATTGGGTCAAAAATTGGGTTAGAATTAGGGTTTTGCTTTAAAATTAGGGTTTTGGGTCGAAAATAGGGTTCTTGGTCAAATTTAGTGTTTAGGGTAAAAAATAGGGTTCGAATTAGGGTTTTGGATCAGAATTAGGGTTTTGGGTCTAAATTAGGGTTTTGGGGTCAGAATTAGGGTTTTGGGTCAAAATTAGGGCTTTGGGTTATTTTGGGTCAAAATTACGATTTTGGGTCCAAATTAGGGATTTGGGTCTAAATTAGGGTTTAGGGTTTAGGGTCCAAATTTGGGTTTTGTGTCAAAAATAAGGTGTCGACTTTTGAGTTAAAACATGGGTTTTGGGACAAAAATAGGGTTAGAATTAGGGTTTTGGTTCAAATTTAGGGTTTAGGGTTAAAATTAAGGTTTAAGCTTTGAATTAGGGTTTTCGGTTAAAAATAGGGTTTTGTGTCTAAATTAGGGTTTCGGGTCAGAATTAGGGTTTGGGTCAAAATTAGGACTTTGGGTTATTTTGGGTCAAAATTACGGTTTTGGGTCTAAATTAGGGTTTAGGGTTTTGGGTCCAAATTTGGGTTTTGGATCAAAAATAGGTGTCGACTTCTGAGTTGAAAAATGGGTTTTGGGACAAAAATAGGGTTAGAATTAGGGTTTTTGTCTTTAAATTAGGTTTTGGGTCTAAATTGGGGTTTTGGGTCAAAATTAGGGCTCTGGGTTCTAGGTTAAATTTTGGGTTTTGAATTTAAATTAGGGTTCTTGGTTAAATTTAGGGTTTTGGGACAAAAATAGGGTTCGTATTAGGGTTTTGGGTCTAAATTAGGGTTTTGGGGTCAGAATTAGGGTTTTGTGTCAAAATTAGGGCTTTGGGTTATTTTGCGTCAAAATTACGGTTTTGGGTCCAAATTAGGGTTTTGGGTCAACATTAGGATTTTGGATTAAATTTAGGGTTTAAGGTCAAAATTTAGGGTTTTGGGACAAAAATAGGGTTAGAATTAGGGTTTTGGTTCAAATTTAGGGTTTAGGATCAAAATTAGGGTTTTGGGTCAAAATTAGGGTTTATGCTTTGAATTAGGGTTTAGGGTGAAAATTAGGGTTTAGGCTTTGAATTAGGATTTTAGGTTTAAAATAAGGTTTTGTGTCTAAATTAGGGTTTTGGGTCAGAATTAGGGTTTTGGGTTAAAATTAGGACTCAGGGTTATAATTTGGGTTTTGGGTCAAATTTTCGGTTTTTGAGTTAAAAAGAGGGTTTTGGGTCAAAAATAGGGTTAGAATTAAGGTTTTGCGTTAAAATTAGGGTTTGGGGTCAAAAATAGGGTTTTGGGTCAAATTTAGGGTTTTGGGTTAAGAAAATGGTTCGAATTAGGGTTTTGGATCAGAATTAGGGTTTTGGGTCTAAATTAGGGCTTTGGGTTATTTTGCGTCAAAATTTCGCTTTTGGATCCAAATTAGGGTTTTTGGGTCTAAATTGGGGTTTTGGGTCAAAATTAGGGCTCTGGATTAAAATTAGGGTTGTTGGTTAAATTTAGGGTTTTGGGACAAAAATAGGGTTAGAATTAGGGTTTTGGTTCAAATTTAGGGTTTAGGGTTAAAATTAGGGTTTAAGCTTTAAATTAGGGTTTTTGGTTAAAAATAGGGTTTTGTGTCTAAATTAGGGTTTCGGGTCAGAATTAGGGTCTTGGGTCAAAATTAGGGCTCTGGGTTATAATTTGGGTTTTGGGTCAAAATTTGGTTTTGGGTCAAAATTAGGGTTTGAATAGGTTTGGGTCAAAAGGTTGTCAAATTTAGGTTTTGGGTCAACATTAGGGCTTAGGGTTTGAATTTGGTTTATGAGTTCAAAATAGGGTTTTGGGTCAAAAATAGGGTTAGAATTAAGGATTTGCGTTAAAAATAGGGTTTTGGGTCAAAAATAGGGTTTGGTCAATTAGGGTCAAATTTAGGGTTTTGGGTCAAAAATAGGTTTGGGTCAAATTAGGGTTTTTGGGTGTAAATTAGGGTTTTGGGTCAAAATTAGGGCTTTGGGTTATTTTGGGTAAAATGTCGGTTTTGGGTCAAAATTAGGGTTTGGGTCAAAATTAGGGTTTAGGGTTTCAATTAGGGTATTGAGTAAAATTGGGTTTTGGGATAAAAATAAGGTTAGAATTAGGTTTTGGGTCAAAATAAGGGTTTTGGGTCAAAATTTTGGTTTTGGGTCAAAATTAAGGTGTCGGGTTTTGAATTAAAAAAAGGGTTTTGGGACAAAAATACGGTTAGAATTAGGGTTTTTGTGTCTATATTTGGTTTTAGGTCTAAATTGGGGTCTTGGGTCAAAATTAGGGTTGTGGGTCAAATATAGGGTTTAGGGTCAAAATTTAGGGGTTTGGATTAAAATTAGGGTTCTGGGTTAAATTTAGGGTTTTGGGACAAAAATAGGGTTAGAATTAGGGTTTTGGTTCAAATTTAGGGTTTAGGATCAAAACTAGGGTTTAGGTTTAAAATTAGGGGAATTAGGATTTTGGGTTTAAAATAGGGTTTTGTGTCTAAATTAGGGTTTTGGGTCTAAATTAGGGTTTTAGGTCAGAATTAGGGTTTTGGGTCAAAATTAGGGATTTGGGTTATTATAGGTCAAAATTTTGTCTTGGTTTTGGGTCAAAATTAGGGTTAGGGTTTGAATTAGGGTTTGGACTACAAATTAGGGTCTTAGGTCAAAATTAGGGTTCCTGGTTCAATTTAGGGTTTAGGGTCAAAATTTAGGGGTTTGGATTAAAATTAGGGTTTTGGGTTAAATTTAGGGTTTTGGGACAAAAATAGGTTTAGAATTAGGGTTTTGGTTCAAATTTAGGGTTTAGGATCAAAACTAGGGTTTAGGGTTAAAATTATGGTTTAGGCTTTGAATAAGGATTTTGGGTTTAAAATAGGGTTTTGTGTCTAAATTAGGGTTTTGGGTCAGAATTAGGGTTTTGGGTCAAAATTAGGGCTCTGGGTTATAATTTGGGTTCTGGGTCAAAATTTCGGTTTTCGGTCAAAATTAGGGTTTGAAATAGGGTTTTGGGTTAAAATTCGGGTTCTGGGTCAAATTTAGGGTTCTGGGTCAACATTAGGGTTTAGGTAAGATTTAGGGTTTGAGTAAATTAGGGTTTTGGGAAAAAAATGGTTAGAATTAGGGTTTTGGTTCAAATTAGGGTTTTGGCTTTAAATTAGGGTTTGGGTTAAAATAGGTTTTGGGTCAAATTTTGGGTTCTAGGTTAAATTATGGTTTTGGGTCAAAATTTAGGTTTTTGGGTTAAAAGTAGGGCTGTGTTAAATTTAGGGTTTAATTTAGGGTTTTGGGACAAAAATAGAGTTAGAATTAGGGTTTTGGTTCAATTTTAGGGTTTAAGATCAAAATTAGGGTTTAGGCTTTAAATTAGAGTTTTGGGTTAAAATATGGGTTTTGTGTCTAAATTAGGGTTTTGGTCAAATTTGGGTTTTGGGTCAAAATTTGGGTTTTGGGTCAAAATTAGGGTTTAGGGTTTGAATTAGGGTTTTGGATTAAAATTTTCTGGGTCAAATTTAGGGTTTTGGGTCAACATTAGGGTTTAGGACTGAATTTGGGTTTTGGTTCAAAATTAGGGTTTTGGGTAAAATTAGGGTTTTGGGTCAAAAATAGGGTTAGAATTAGGGTTTTGGGTTAGGTTTAGGGTTAGGGTTGGGAATTAGGTTTTGGGTCTAAATTAGGGTTTTGGGTTAAATTTTGGGTTTGGGTTAAATTTAGGGTTTAGAGTCAAAATTTAGGGTTTTGGGTTCAATTTAGGGTTTTGTGAAAAAATAGGGTTGGAAATTAGGGTTTTGGTTAGTTTAGGGTTTTGGATTAAAATTAGGGTTTAGGGTCAAAATTAGGGTTTAGGTCTGAATTAGGGTTTTGGAGTTAAAAATTGGGTTTTGGGTCAAAATTAGGGTTAGAATTAGGGTTTTGGGTCAAAATTAGGGGTTTGGGATAAATTTGGGTTTTGGGTCAAAATTAGGGTTTGGCTCAAAATTAGGTTTAGGGTTTTGGGTCAAATTAGGGTTTAGGGTTAGAATTAGGGTTTTGAGGTTAAATTAGGGTTTTGGGACAAAAATAGGTTTAGAATTATGGTTTTGGTTCAAATTTAGGGTTTTGGGTCAAAAATAGGGTTTTGGTAATTTAGTGTTTAGGTTTAAAAATAGGTTTTGTGTCAATTAGGGTTTTGGGTCAGAATTAGGGTTTTGGGTCAAAATTAGGGTTTTGGGGTTAAATTTAGGTTTTGGGTCAAAATTAGTATGGGTTATTTTGGGTCAAAATTACGATTTTGGGTCCAAATTAGGGTTTGGTCTAAATTAGGGTTTTGGGTTTAGGGTCCAAATTTGGGTTTTGTGTCAAAATTAGGGTTTGGTAATTTGGGTTAAAAATGGGTTTTGGGACAAAAATAGGGTTAGAATTAGGGTTTTGGTTCAAATTTAGGGTTTAGGGTAAAATTAGGGTTTAAGCTTTGAATTATGGTTTACGGTTAAAAATAGGGTTTTGTGTCTAAATTAGGGTTTTGTGTCTAAATTAGGGTTTTGGGTCAGAATTAGGGCTTTGGGTTATTTTGGGTCAAATTTAAGGTTTTGGGTCTAAATTAGTTTAGGGTTTTGGGTCCAAATTTGGGTTTTGGATCAAAAATTAGGGTTTCGTGTTAAAAATAGGGTTTTGGGACAAAAATAGGGTTAGAATTAGGGTTTTTGTCTTTAAATTAGGTTTTGGGTCTAAATTGGGGTTTTGGGTCAAAATAGGGTCAGGGTTTAGGTTAAATTTTGGGTTTTGAATCTAAATTAGGGTTTTGGTTAAATTTAGGTTTTGGGACAAAAATAGTTCGATTAGGTTTTGGGTCAAATTAGGGCTTTTGGGTCGGAATTAGGGTTTTGTGTAAAAATTAGGGCTTTGGGTTATTTTGGGTCAAAATTAGGGTTTTGGGTCCAAATTAGGGTTTTGGGTCAAAATTAGGTTTTGGGTTTAAATTAGGGTTTTGGTAAAAATTTAGGGTTTTGGGACAAAAATAGGGTTAGAATTAGGGTTTTGGTTCAAATTTAGGGTTTAGGATCAAAATTAGGGTTTTAGGTCAAAATTAGGGTTTATGGTTTAAATTAGGGTTTGGGTTAAAATTAGGGTTTAGGCTCAAAATTTGGATTTTAGGTTTAAAATTAAGGTTTTGTGTTTAAATTAGGGTTTTGGGTCAAATTAGGGTTTTGGGTCAAAATTAGGGTTTTTGGTTAAATTTAGGGTTTAGGGTTAAAATTTGGGTTTTGGTTAAATTAGGGTTTTGAGTTAAATTTAGGGTTTTGGGACAAAAATAGGGTTAGAATTAAGGTTTTGGTTAAATTTAGGGTTTAGGGTCAAAATTAGGGTTTAGGTTTAAATTTAGGGTTTTGGGTTAAGAAAATGGTTTTGTGTCAAATTAGGGTTTTGGGTCGAATTAGGGTTTTGGGTCAAAATTAGGGCTTTGGGTTATTTTATGGGTAAAATTTGGGTTTTGGATCCAAATTAGGGTTTTGGGTCTAAATTGGGTTTTGGGGTAAAATTAGGGTTTTGGTTAAATTTAGGGTTTTGGGTCAAAATTGTTAGGGTTTTGGGTCAACATTAGGGTTTAGGGTTTGAATTAGGGTTTTGGGTTAAAAATATGGTTTTGGGACAATATTAGGTTAGGTTAAATTAGGGTTTTGGGTTCAAATTTAGGTTTTAGGTTAAATTTAGGGTTTGGGTCAAATTTAGGGTTTGGGTTAAATTTAGGGTTTTGGGTCAAAATTTAGGGTTTTGGGTTAAAATTAGGGTTTTGTGTTAAATTTAGGGTTTTTTTGGGTTTTGGTGAATTAGGGTTTTAGGTTAAAAATAGGGTTTTGGGACAAAAATTAGGGTTAGAAATTAGGGTTTTGGTTAAAATTTAGGGTTTAGGGTCAAAATTAGGGCTTAGGCTTTGAATTAGGGTTTTGGGTTAAAAATAGGGTTTTGTGTTAAATTAGGGTTTTGGGTCAAATTTGGGTTTGGTTAACATTCGGGTTTTGGTTTAAATTAGGTTTTGGGTCAAATTTAGGGTTTTGGGTCAACATTAGGGTTTAGGATTTGAATTTAGGTTTTGGGTCAAAATTAGGGTTTTGGTTGAATTAGGGTTTTGGGTCAAAAATAGGGTTAGAATTAGGGTTTTGGTTCAAAATTAGGTTTGAATTAGGTTTGGGTTAATTTTGGTTAGGATTAGGGTTTTGGGTCTAAATTATGGTTTTGGGTTAAATTTAGGTTTTGGGTCAAATTAGGGTCTAGGTCAAAATTTAGGTTTTTGGATTAAAGTTAGGGTTTTTGGTTAAATTTAGGGTTTTGGGACAAAAATAGGGTTTGAATTAGGATTTTTGTTCAAATTTAGGGTTTTGGGTTAAAATTAGGGTGTCTGGTCAAAATTAGGGTTGAGGTTAAAAATAGGGTTTTGTGTCTAAATTAGGGTTTTGGGTCAAATTAGGGTTTTGGGTCAAAATTAGGGTCTGGGTTATAAATTGGGTTTGGGTCAAATTTAGGGTAGGGTTTGGAATAGGGTTTAGGGTTTTGGGTCAACATTAGGGTTTTAGGTTGAATTTGGTTTTGAGTTAAAAATAGGGTTTTGGGTCAAAATAGGTTAGAATTAGGGTTTTGCGTTAAAATTAGGGTTTAGGGTCAAAATAGGGTTCTTGGTCAAATTTAGGGTTTAGGGAAAAATAGGGTTTAGAATTAGGGTTTGGGTCAATTAGGTTTTGGGTCAAAATTAGGGCATTAGGTTTTGGGTCAAAATTAGGGTTTTGGGTCAAATTTAGGGTTTGGGGTCAAAATTTGGGGTTTGGGTAAAATTAGGGCTTTGAGTTAAAATTGGGTTTTGGGACAAAAATAGGGTTAGAATTAGGGTTTTGGTTCAAAATTAGGTTTTGGGTCTAAATTTAGGTTTTGGTTAAAATTAGGGTTTTGGTCAAATTTAGGTAATTATTAGGTTTTGGTTAAATTAGGTTTTGGGTCTAAATTAGGGTTTTGGGTCAAAATTAGGGTTTTGGGTTAAATTTATGGTTTTGGGTCAAAATTAGGGTTTGGGTAATTTTGGTTTAGGGTTTTGGGTCAAATTTAGGTTTTGGGTCAAATTAGGGTTAAATTTAGGTTTTGGGTAAAATTTAGGGTTTGGGCAAAAATAGGGTTAAAATTAGGGTTTTGGTTCAAATTTAGGTTTAGGATAAATTAGGGTTTGGGTCAAAATTAGGGTTTTTGGTTTGAATGAGGGTTTTGGGTCAAAATTAGGGTTTAGGCTTAATTAGGATTTTGGTTTAAAATTAGGTTTTGGTCTAAATTAGGTTTTGGGTTTGAATTTGGTTTTGGGTTAAAATTAGGGTTTTGGGTTATAATTTAGGTTTTGGGTAATTTTTGGTTTTTGAGTTAAAATGAGGGTTTTGGGTCAAAAATAGGGTTAGAATTAAGGTTTTGGTTAAAATTAGGGTTTGGGGTCAAAATTAGGTTTTGGGTCAAATTTAGGGTTTTGGGTTAGAAAATGGTTGATTAGGGTCCAATTAGGGTTTTGGGTCTAAATTTAGGGTTTTGGGTAAAAATTTAGGTTTTGGATCCAAATTAGGGTTTGGGTCAAATTAGGGTTTTGGGTCAAAATTAGGGTTTTGGTTAAATTTAGGTTTAGGGTTAAAATTTAGGGTTCTAGGTCAAAATTAGGGTTTTGGGTTAAATTAGGGTTTTGGGTTAAAATTAGGGTTTTGGGACAAAATTAGGGTTTTGGGAGAATTAGGGTTTTGGGTCAAATTTAGGGTTTAGGGTTAAAATTAGGGGTTTGGGTCAAATTAGGGTAGGTTAAATTTAGGGTTTTGGGTCAAAATTAGGTTTTGGGTTAAAATTAGGTTTGTGTTAAATTTAGGGTTTAGGGTCAAAACTTGGGTTTTGGGTAAAATTAGGGTTTTGAGTTAGAATTAGGGTTTTGGGATAAAAATAGTGTTAGAATTAGGGTTTTGGTTCAAATTTAGGGTTTTGGATCAAAATTAGGGCTTAGGTTTAAATTAGCGTTTTTGGTTAAAATTAGGTTTTCCGGTCTTAATTAGGGTTTTGGGTTTTAATTAGGGTTTTGGGTTAAAATTAGGTTTTGGATTAAAGTTTGGGTCAAATTTAGGGTTTTGGGTCAACATTAGGGTTTAGGGTTAAATTAGGGTTTTGGGTCAAAATTAGGTTTTTTGGTTAGGGTTTTGGGTCAAAAATAGGGTTTTGAATTAGGGTTTTGGGTCAAAAATAGAGTTAGAATTAGGGTTTGGGTCTAATTTATGGTTAGAATTAGGTTTTGGGTCTAAATTATGGTTTTGGGTTAAATTTAGGGTTTAGGGTTAAATTTAGGGTTTAGAGTCAAAATTTAGGGTTTGGATGAAAATTAGGGTTTTGGGTTCAATTTAGGTTTTGGGACAAAAATAGGGTTTGAATTAGGGTTGGGTTTTAGGGTTTTGGGTTAAAATTAGGGTTTTGGGTCAAAATTAGGGTTTGGGTCAAAATTAGGGTTTTGGGTTTAAATTAGGGTTTTGGAGTTAAATTAGGGGTTTGGGTCAAAATTAGGGTTTTGGGTCAAAGTTAGGGTTTGGGTTAAAAATTTAGGGTTTTGGTCAAAAATTAGGGGTTTTAGGTTTTGAGTCAACATTAGGGTTTTGGGCAAAAATTAGGGATAGAATTAGCGTTTTTGTTCAAAAATAGGGTTTAGGTAAATTAGGTTTTAGGCTTTAAATTAGGGTTTTGGGTTAAAAATAGGGTTTTGGTCAAATTTAGGGTTTGGGGTTAAATTAGGGTTTTGGGTCAAAATTAGGGTTTTGGGTCAAAATTAGGGCTTTAATTTAGTTTGGGTCAAAATTTGGGTTTTGGGTCTAAATTAGGGTTTTGGGTTAAAATTTAGGGTTTTGGGTCAAAAATAGGTGATAGGTTTTGAGTTGAAATTTAGGGTTTGGGACAAAATTAGGGTTAGAATAAGGGTTTTGGGTTAAAATTAGTGTTTTGGGTCAAAATTAGGGTTTTGGTTCAAAATTAGGGTTTGGGTTCTAGGTTAAATTTAGGGTTTTGAGTTTAAATTAGGGTTTTTGTTAAATTTAGGGTTTTGGGACAAAATTAGTGGGGTTAGAATTAGGGTTTTGGGTCAAAATTAGGTTTTGGAGTAGAATTAGGGTTTTGGGTCAAAATTAGGTGGCTTTGGGTTATTTTGGGTCAAAATTACGGTTTTGGATCCAAATTAGGGTTTTGGGTCAAAATTAGGGTTCTTGGTTAAATTTTAGGTTTAGGGTCAAAATTTAGGGTTTAGGTTCAAAATTAGGGTTCTAGGTTAAATTTAAGGTTTTGGGACAAAAATAGGGTTAGAATTAGGGTTTTGGTTCAAATTTAGGGTTTAGGGTCAAAATTAGGGTTCAGGGTTAAAATTAGGGTTTCGGGTCAAATTTAGGGTTCTGGGTTAAATTTAGGGATTTGGGTCAAAATTTAGGTTTTTGGTTTAAAATTAGGGTTGTGTTAAATTTAGGGTTTTAGGTCAAAATTGGGTTTTGGGTTGAATTAGGGTTTTGAGTTAGAAATAGGGTTTTGGGACAAAAAATAGGGTTAGAATTAGGGTTTTGGTTCAAATTTAGGGTTTAGGATCAAAATTAGGGTTTAGGCTTAAAATTAGAGTTTAGGGTTAAAAATAGGGTTTTGTGTTAAATTAGGGTCCTGGTGAATTTGGGTTTTGGGTCAAAATTTAGGTTTTGGGTCAAAATTAGGGTTTCTGGTTTGAAATAGGGTTTTGGTTAAAATTCGGTTTTGGGTTAAATTTGGGTCAAATTTAGGGTTTTGGGTCAAAAATAGGTTAGAATTAGGGCTTTTGGGTCAAAAATAGGGTTAGAATTAGGGTTTTGGGTCAAAATTAGGGTTAGAATTAGGGTTTTGGGTCAAAATTACGGTTTTGGGTTAAAATTAGGGTTTTGGGTCAAATTTAGGGTTTAGAGTCAAAATTTAGGGTTTAGGATTAAATTAGGGTTTTGGGTTAAATTTAGGGTTTTGGGACAAAAATAGGTTGTTAGGGTTTTAGGTCAAATTAGGGTTTGGGTCGAAGTTAGGTTTTGGGTCAAAATTAGGGTTTGGGTTTTTGGTCAAAATTACGGTTTGGGTCCAAATTAGGTTTTGGGTCAAAATTAGGGTTCTGGTTAAATTTAGGGTTTAGGGTAAAATTTAGGGTTTTGGATTAAAATTTAGGGTTTTGGTTAAATTTAGGGTTTTGGGACAAAATAGGGTTAGAATTAGGGTTTAGGTTCAAATTTAGGGTTTAGGATCAAAATTAGGGTTTTGGGTCAAAATTAGGGTTTATGCTTGAATTAGGGTTTAGGTGAAAATTAGGGTTTTGGGTTGGAATTAGGGTCTTGGGTCAAAATTAGGGCTCAGGGTTATAATTTGGGTTTTGGGTCAAATTAGGTTTAGGGTCAAATTAGGGTTTAAAATAGGGTTTTGGGTTAAAATTTGGGTTTTGGGTCAAATTAGGGTTTTGGGTCAACATTAGGGTTTAGGGTTTGAATTTGGCTTTTGAGTTAAAAATAGGGTTTTGGGTCAAAATTAGGGTTTAGAATTAGGGTTTTGGGTTAAAATTAGGGTTTAGGTCAAAAATAGGTTTTGGGTCAAATTTAGGGTTTGGGCAAGTTAGGGTTTTTGGGTGTAAATTAGGTTTTGGGTCTAAATTAGGGCTTTGGGTTATTTTGGGTAAAATGTCGGTTTTGGGTAAGAATTAGGGTTTTGGGTCAAAATTAGGGTTTAGGGTCAAAATTTAGGTTTTTGGATTAAAATTAGGGTTCTGGGTTAAATTTAGGGTTTTGGGACAAAAATAGGGTTAGAATTAGGGTTTTGGTTCAAATTTAGGGTTTAGGATCAAAACTAGGGTTTTAGGTTAAAATTAGGGTTTAGGCTTTGAATTAGGATTTTGGGTTTAAAATAGGGTTTTGTGTCTAAATTAGGGTTTTGGGTCTAAATTAGGGTTTGGGTCATAATTAGGGTTAGGGTCAAAATTAGGGTTTTGGGTTAAAATTAGGGTTTTGGGTCAAAATTTGGGTTTTGGGTAATTTAGGGTTTTGGGTCAACATTAGGGTTTAGGGTTTGAATTAGGGTTTTGGAGTAAAAATAGGGTTTGGAAAAGGATTTGAATTAGGGGTTTGGGTTAAAATTAGGGTTTTGGGTTAAAAATAGGGTTTTGGTCAAATTTAGGGTTTTAGGTTAAATTAGGGGTTTTGGGTCAAATTTAGGTTTTTGGTTAAAATTAGGTTTTGTGTTAAATTTAGGGTTTTGGGTCAAAATTTGGGTTTTGGGTTGAATTAGGGTTTGAGTTAGAAGGTTTTGGGACAGTTAGGGGTTTTGGGTTAAAATTTGGGTTTTGGGTCAAAATTAGGCTTAGGCTTTGAATTAGGGTTTTGGGTTAAAAATAGGGTTTTGGGTCTAAATTAGGTTTTGGGTCAAATTAGGGTTTGGGTCAAAATTAGGGTTTAGGGTAAAATTAGGGTTTTGGGTAAAATTAGGGTTGGGTCAAATTTAGGGTTTTGGGTCAAACAAGGTTTAGGGTTAAAATTAGGGTTTTGAGTTAAAATTAGGGTTTTGGGTCAAAATTAGGGTTTAGAATTAGGGTTTGGGTTAAAAATTAGGGTTTTGGGAAAATTAGGGTTTGGGTCAAATTTAGGGTTTTGGGTTAAATTAGGGTTTGGGGTCAAAATTAGGGTTTTGGGTCAAAATTAGGGTTTTGGGTCTAAATTAGGGCTTTGGGTTCAAATTAGGGTTTTGGGTCAAAATTAGGGATTTGGGTTAAATTTGGTTTGCAAAATTTAGGGTTAAATTAGGGTTTTTGGTCTAAATTAGGGTTTGGGTCAAATTAGGGTTTTGGGGTGAAAAATTAGGGGTTTTGAGTTAAATTTGGGTTTTGGGACAAAAATTAGGGGGTTTAAATTAGGGTTTTGGGTTAAATTTAGGGTTTTGGGTCAAAATTAGGGTTTAGGTTAAATTTAGGGTTGGATTAAATTTGGGTTAAAAATTAGGGTTTTGGGTCAAATAGGGTTTGGGTAATTTAGGTTTAAAAATTTAGGTTTTGGGTTAAATTTAGGGTTTTTGGTTAAAAATAGGGTTTGGTTAAATTAGGGTTTTGGGTCAAATTTAGGGTTTTGGGTTAAAATTAGGGTTTTGGGTTTGAATTAGGGTTTTGGGTCTAAATTAGGGTTTTGGGTCAAAATTAAGTTTTGGTAAATTAGGTTTTGGGTCAAATTTAGGGTTTAGGGTTAAAATTTAGGGTTTGGGTTAGAATTAGGGTTTTGGGTTAAAATTTAGGGTTTTGGGTCAAATAGGTTTAGGAATTAGGTTTGGGTTCAAATTTAGGTTTAGGGTCAAATTAGGGTTTAGGGTTTAAAATTAGGGTTTTGGGTTAAAATTAGGGTTTTGGGTTAAAATTAGGGTTTTGGGTCAAAAATTAGGGTTTGGGTCTAAAATTAGGGTTAGGGTCAAATTTAGGGGTCAAAATTTAGGGACAAAGTTGAATTAGGGTTTTGGGTCAAAAATTAGGGTTTTAGGTTTAAATTTAGGGTTTTAGGTTTGGGTAAAAATAGGGTTTTGGGTCAAAATTAGGGTTTTGGTCAAAATTAGGGTTTTGGATCAAAAATAGGGTTTTGGGTTAAAATTTAGGGTTTTTGGTTAAAATTAGGGTTTTGGGTCAAAATTTAGGGTTTTGGGTAAAATTAGGGTTTCGGGTTAAATTTAGGTTTGGGTCAAAATTAGGTTTTGGGTCAAATTAGGTTTTGAGTTAAAATTAGGGTTTTGGGATCAAAATTAGGTTTTGGGTTAAATTTAGGGTTTTGGGTCAAAATTAGGGTTTAGGGTTTGAATTAGGGTTTTGGGTCAAATTTAGGGTTTTGGGTCAAAATTAGGGTTTTTGTTAAAATGTTTTAGGGTTTTGGGTCAAAATTTAGGGTTTTGGGTCAAAATTAGGGTTTGAGTTAATTAGGGTTTTAGGGTTTTGGGTTAAAAATTAGGGTTTGGTTAAAATTAGGGTTTAGGTTCAAATTAGGGTTTTGGAGTTAAATTGGTTTTGGGGTTTAGGGTGAAATTTAGGGTTTGGGTCAAAATTAGGGTTTTGGGTTAAAATTAGGGTTTTAGGTCAAAATTAGGTTTTGGTTAAAATTAGGGTTTTGGGTCAAATTTAGGGTTTGGAATTAGGGTTTGGGTCAAAATTAGGGTTTTGGGTCAAAATTAGGTTTTTGGTTAAAATTAGGGTTTGGGTCAAAATTAGGGTTTTGGGTTAAAATTAGGGGTTTTTGGGGTTTGAATTTAGGGTTTTGGGTCAAAAATAGGGTTAGAATTAGGGTTTTGGTTCAAATTTAGGTTTTGGGTTAAAATTAGGTTTAGGTCAAAATTAGGGTTTGGGTAAATTAGGGTTTTGGGTTAAAATTAGGGTTTTGGGTCAAATTAGGGTTTTGGGTCAAATTGGGTTTTGGGTCAAAATTTAGGTTTTTGGTTAAAATTAGGTTTTGGGTCAATATTATGGTTTTGGGTTAAAATTAGGGTTTTGGGTTAAAATTAGGTTTTGGGTCAAAATTAGGGTTTAGGGTTTGATTTTAGGTTTGGAAAATTAGGGTTTTGGGTCAATTTAGGTTTTGGTCAATTTAGGGTTTTTGGGTTAAATTAGGTTTTGGGTCAAAATTTAGGGTTTGGGTCAAAATTAGGGTTTTGGGTTAAATTTAGGGTTTTGGGTCAAAATTAGGGTATGATTTAGGGTTTTGGGTAAATTTAGGGTTTTGGGTTAAAAATTTAGGGTTTTGGGTCAAAATTAGGGTTTTGGTTGAATTAGGGTTTGATTAAAAGGGTTTGGGTCAAAATTAGGTTTAGGTAAATTAGGGTTTTGGTTCAAAATTAGGTTTAGTGTCAAAATTAGGGGGTTTGTTAGGGTTAAAATTAGGGTTTTGGGTCAAAATTAGGGTTTTGGGTTAAATTTGGGTTTTGGGTCAAAATTAGGGTTTTGGGTAAATTTAGGGTATTTAGGGTTTTGGGTCAACATTAGGGTTTGGTTTGAATTTGGGTTTTGGTCAAAATTAGGGTTTAGTCAAAATTAGGGTTTAAAATTAGGGTTTTGGGTTAAAATTAGGGTTTTGGGTTTAAATTTAGGGTTTTGGGTCAAAATTAGGGTTTTGGGTCAAATTAGGGTTTTGGGTCAAAATTAGGTTTTGGGTCAAAATTAGGGTTTTGGTCTAAATTAGGGTTTGGGTAAATTAGGGTTTGGGTCAAAATTAGGGTTTGGGTCAAATTAGGTTTTGGTTAAAATTAGGGTTTGGGTCTAAATTAGGTGGTTAAATTAGGGTTTTGGGTCAAAATTAGGTTTTTGGTTAAAATTAGGTTTTGGTTAAATTTAGGGTTTTGGTTAAATTTAGGGTTTAGGGTCAAAATTAGGGTTTTGGGTTTGAATTAGGGTTTGGGGTCAAAATTAGGGTTTTGGGTCAAAATTAGGTTTGGGTTAAAAATTACGTTTGGGTCAAAATTAGGGTTTGGGTCAAATAGGGTTTTGGGTTAAAATTAGGGTTTTGGGTCAAATTTAGGGTTTTGGGTCAAAATTAGGTCTTGGGTCTAAATTTAGGTTTTGGGTTAAAATTAGGGTTTTAGGTCAAAGTTAAATTAGGGTTTTGGGTCAAAATTAGGGTTTTGGTAAAATTTAGGGTTTGGGTTAAATTAGGGTTTGGTCATTTAGGTTTTAGGTTAGAATTGGGTTTGGGGTAAAATTGGGTTTTGGGTTAAAATTAGGTTTTGAGTTAGAAATTAGGGTTTTATGTTAAATTTGGTTTTGGGTCAAATTTGGGTTTTGGGTAAAATTGGTTTTGGGTTGAATTAGGGTTTTGGAAATTAGTTTGGTTTTTGGGTTAAATTTGGGTTTTGGGTCAAATTTAGGTTTTGGGTCAAAATTAGGGGTTTGGGTTAAAATTAGGGTTTGGGTTGAATTAGGTTTGAGTAAAAATTGGGTTTTGGGTCAAATGGGTTAAATTAGGTTTTAGGTCAAAATTAGGTTTTGGGTCAAAATTAGGTTTTGGGTCAAATTAGGTTTTGGGTCAAAAATAGGGTTTGAAATTTAGGTTTAGGTCAAAATTTAGGGTTTTGGATTAAAATTAGGTTGTGGGTTAAATTTAGGGTTTTGGGATTAAAAATAGGTTTAGAATTAGGGTTTTGGTTCAAATTTAGGGTATTGGATTAAAATTAGGGTTTTGGGTTAAAATTAGGGTTTTGGTTCAGGATGGGTAAATTTAGGGTTTTGGGTTAAAAGGGTTTGGGTTAAATAGGGTTTTGGGTCAAAATTAGGGTTTTGGGTTAAAATTTGGGTTTTGGGTCAAATTGGGTTTTGGGTTAAAATTAGGGTTTGGGTTTGAATTAGGGTTTTGGGTTCAAAATTAGGGTTCTGGGTCAAAATTAGGTTTTGGGGTTAAAATTTGGGGTTTTGGGTCAAAATTAGGGTTTTGGGTTAAAATTTGGGTTTTGGGTCAATTTAGGGTTTAAATTAGGGTTGGTGAATTAGGGTTTTGGTTCGAATTTAGGGTTTAGGGTAAAAATTAGGTTTAGGTCAAAATTTAGGGTTTTGGTTTAAAATTAGGTTTATGGGTTAAAATTAGGGTTTTGTGTAAATTGGGTTTTGGGTCAAAATTAGGGTTAGAAATTAGGGTTTTGGGTCAAAATTAGGGTTTTCAAAATTAGGGTTTAGGGTTTTGGTAACATTGGGTTTAGGGTTTGAATTTGTGTTTTAAATTATAGGGTTTTGGGTCAAATTAAATTAGGTTTTGGGTTAAAATTAGGTTTTGGGTTAAAATTAGGTTCTTGGTTAAATTTAGGGTTTTGGGAAAAATATAGTGTTGAATTAGGGTATTGGGTCAAAATTAGGTTTGGTTGAATTAGGGTTTTGGGTTAAAATTAGGTTTTGGTTATTTTGGGTAAATTAGGGTTTTGGGTCTAAATTAGGTTTTGGGTCCAAATTTGGGTTTTTTAGGGTTTGGAAAATTAGGTGGGGTTAAATTTAGGTTTTGGGTCAAAATTTGTTTTGGGTTAAATTAGGGTTTTGGGTCAAAATTTAGGGTTAGGGTCAAAATTAGGTTTGGGTCAAAATTAGTGTTTTG
The DNA here is from genome assembly GCA_030762895.1 of Sophora flavescens. Taxonomy (NCBI): domain Eukaryota; kingdom Viridiplantae; phylum Streptophyta; class Magnoliopsida; order Fabales; family Fabaceae; genus Sophora; species Sophora flavescens. The sequence continues at coordinate 16,291 of JAUPTC010000385.1, forward strand.
GTTAAATTTTAGGGTTTTGGGTAAAAATTAGGGTTTTAATTAGGGTTTTGGGTCAAAATTAGGGTTATTGGGTCAAATTAGGGTTAAGGTTTGAATTAGGGTTTTGAGTAAAATTAGGGTTTTGGACAAAATTAGGGTTTGGGTCCAAATTAGGTTTTGGGTCAAAATTAGGGTTTTGGTTAAATTAGGGTTTTAGGGTCAAATTTAGGGTTTCGGGTTAAAATTAGGTTTTGGGTAAATTTAGGGTTTGGGAAAATTAAATTGGTTAGTTAGGGTGTGGTTAAAATTTAGGTTTAGGGTTAAAATTAGGGTTTAGGGTCAAATTTAGGGTTTGGGTAAAATTTAGGTTTTGGGTTAAAATTAGGTTTTGAGTTAAATTAGGGTTTGGGTCAAATTTGGGTTTGGGTCAAAATTAGGGTTTTGGGTTAAATTAGGGTTTTGGGTTAAAATTAGGGTTTTGGGTTAAAATTAGGGTTGAAAATTAGGGTTTTAGGTTCAAATTTAGAGTTTAGGTCAAAATTAGGGTTTTGGTTAGATAGGGTTTAATTAGGTTTTGGGTCTAGTCAAATTAGGGTTTTGGTCAAAATTCGGTTTTGGCTCAAAATTAGGTTTAGGGTTTGAATTAGGGGTTTGGGTTAAAATTCGGGTTTATTTGGGTCAAATTTAGGGTTTGGGTCAAAAATAGGGTTAGAATTAGGTTTTGGGTCAAAAATAGGGTTGGAATTAGGGTTTTGGGTCTAAATTAGGGTTAGAATTAGGTTTTGGGTCTAAATTAGGGTTTTGGGTTGAATTTAGGGGTTCTGTGTTAAATTTAGGGTTTGGAGTCAAAATTTAGGGTTTTGGATTAAAATTAGGGTTTTGGGTTCAATTTGGGTTTTGGACAAAAATAGGGTTTGAATTAGGGTTTTGGTTCAGATTTAGGGTTTTGGATTAAAATTAGGGTTGGGAATTTAGGTTGGGTCAAAATTAGGGTTTAGGATTTGAATTAGGGTTTTGGGTTAAAAATTAGGTTTGGGTTAGGTTTAGGGTAAAATTTGGGTTATGGGTCAAATTTGGTTTTGGGTCAATTAGGGTTTTGGGTTTGAATTAGGGTTGGGACTACAAAATAGGGTCTTGGGTCAAAATTAGGGTTCCTGGTTAAATTTAGGGTTTAGAGTCAAAATTTAGGATTTTGGATTAAAATTAGGGTTTGGGGTTCACACTTGGGTTTGGGACAAAAATAGGGTTAGAATTAGGGTTTTGGTTCGGATTTAGGGTTTGGATTAAAATTAGGGTTTAGGGTCAAAATTAAGGTTTAGGCTTTGAATTAGGGTTGTGGGTTAAAATTGGGTTTTGTGTCTAAATTAGGTTTTGGGTTTGTGGTTTTGGGTCATTAGGTTTTTGGGTTCAAAATTAGGCTTGGGTTCTAAGTTGGGTTTTGGGTCAAAATTAGGGTTTGGTCGAATTAGGGTTTGGGTCAACATTAGGGTTTAGGGTTTGAATTTGTGTTTTGAATTTAAAATAGTGTTTTGGGTCAAAAATAGGGTTTGAATTAGGGTTTTGGGGTAAAAATTAGGGTTTGGGTCAAAAATAGGGTTCTTGGTTAAATTTAGGGTTTAGGGTAAAAATAGGGTTGAATTAGGTTTTGGATCAAAATTAGGGTTTTGGTTCAAAATTAGGTTTTGGGTCAAAAATTAGGGTTTGGGTTTATTTTGGGTCCAAATTAGGGTTTTGGGTCTAAATTAGGGTTTAGGGTCCAAATTTGGGTTTTGGGTCAAAAATAGGTTTTCGACTTTTAAGTTGAAAAATGGGTTTTGGGACAAAAATAGGGTTAGAATTAGGGTTTTGGGTCTAAATTAGGGTTTTGGGTCTAAATTGGGGTTTTGGGTTAAAAATTAGGGCTTGGGTTCTAGGTTAAATTTAGGGTTTTGAATTTAAATTAGGGTTTTGGTTAAATTAGGTTTTGGGAAATTTAGGGTTTTGGGACAAATTAGGGTTCAGTTAGGGTTTTGGGTCAAAATTAGGGTTTTGGGTCTAATTGGGGTTTTGGGTCAAAAATAGGCTTAAAATTAGGCTTTGGGTCAAATTGGTTTAGAAATTACGGTTTTGGGTCCAAATTAGGGTTTTGGGTCAAAATTAGGGTTCTTGGTTAAATTAGGTTTAGGGTCAAAATTTAGGTTTTGGGTCAACATTAGGGTTAGGGTTTGAATTAGGGTTTTGAGTTAAAATTTAGGGTTTGGGACAAAATAGGTTAGGGTAATTAGGGTTTTAGGTCTAAATTAGGGTTTTGGGGTCAAATTAGGGTTTTGGGTCAAAATTAGGGCTTTGGGTTATTTTGGGTAAAATTAGGTTTGGGTCCAAATTAGGGTTTTGGGTCAAAATTAGGGTTCCTGGTTAAATTTAGGGTTTAGGGTCAAAATTTAGGGTTTTGGATTAAAATTAGGGTTCTGGGTTAAATTTAGGGTTTTGGAACAAATATAGGGTTAGAATTAGGGTTTTGGTTCAAATTTAGGGTTTAGGATCAAAATTAGGGTTTTGGGTCAAAATTAGGATTTATGCTTTGAATTAGGGTTTAGGGTGAAAATTAGGGTTTCGGGTCAGAATTAGGGCTCTGGGTTATAATTTGGGTTTTGGGTCAAAATTACGGTTTAGGGTCAAAATTAGGGTTTGAAATAGGGTTTTGGGTTAAAATTTGGGTTTTGGGTCAAATTTAGGGTTCTGGGTCAACATTAGGGTTTAGGGTTTGAATTTGGCTTTTGAGTTAAAAATAGGGTTTTGGGTCAAAAATACGGTTAGAATTAAGCTTTTGCGTTAAAATTAGGGTTTAGGGTCAAAAATAGGGTTCGGGTCAAATTTAGGGTCTTGGGTCAAAAAAGGGTGGGTAGATTAGGGTTTGGGTGTAAATTAGGGTTTCGGGTCTAAATTAGGGCTTTGGGTTATTTTGGGTAAAATGTCGGTTTTGGGTCAAAATTAGGGTTAAGGGTCAAAATTTAGGGGTTTGGATTAAAATTAGGGTTCTGGGTTAAATTTAGGGTTTTGGGACAAAAATAGGTTTAGAATTATGGTTTTGGTTCAAATTTAGGGTTTAGGATCAAAACTAGGGTTTAGGTTTAAAATTAGGGTTTAGGCTTTGAATTAGGATTTTGGGTTTAAAATAGGGTTTTGTGTCTAAATTAGGGTTTTGGGTCTAAATTAGGGTTTTAGGTCAGAATTAGGGGTTAGGGTCAAAATTAGGGATTTGGGTTATAGGTCAAAATTTCGGTTTTGGGTCAAAATTAGGGTTCAGGGTTTGAATTAGGGTTTGGACTATAAAATAGGGTCTTGGGTCAAAATTAGGGTTCCTGGTTAAATTTAGGGTTTAGGGTCAAAATTTAGGGTTTGGATTAAAATTAGGGTTATGGGTTAAATTAGGTTTTGGGTCAAAAATAGGTTTAGAATTAGGGTTTTGGTTCAAATTTAGGCTTTAGGATCAAAACTAGGGTTTAGGGTTAAAATTATGGTTTAGGCTTTGAATAAGGATTTTGGGTTTAAAATAGGGTTTTGTGTCTAAATTAGGGTTTTGGGGTCGAATTAGGGTTTTGGGTCAAAATTAGGGCTCCGGTTATAATTTGGGTTTTGGGTCAAAATTTGGTTTAGGGTCAAAATTAGGGTTTGAAATAGGGTTTTGGGTCAAAATTTGGGTTTTGGGTCAAATTTAGGGTCTGGGTCAACATTAGGGTTTGGTTGATTTAGGGTGTTGAGTAAAAAATAGGTTTTGGGACAAAAATAGGGTTAGAATTAGGGTTTTCGGTTCAAATTTAGGTTTGTTTAGGCTTTGAATTAGGGTTTAGGGTTAAAAATAGGGTTTGGTCAAATTTTGGGTTCTAGGTTAAATTTATGGTTTTGGGTCAAAATTTAGGATTTTGGGTTAAAAGTTAGGGTGGTTAAATTTAGGGTTAAACATAGGGTTTTGGGACAAAAATACGGTTAGAATTAGGGTTTTGGTTAAAATTTACGGTTTAAGATCAAAATTAGGTTTAGGCTTTGAATTAGAGTTTTGGGTTAAAAATAGGGTTTTGTGTCTAAATTAGGGCTCCTGGTCGTAATTTGGGGTTTGGGTCAAATTTGTTTTGTCTCAAAATTAGGGTTTAGGGTTTGAATTGGGTTTTGGATTAAATTGGGGTCAAATTTAGGTTTTGGGTCAACATTCGGGTTTAGGATTTGAATTAGGTGTTTGGGTCAAAATTACGGTTTTGGTTCAGAATTAGGATTTTGGGTCAAAAATAGGGTTAGAATCAGGGTTTTGGGTCTAAATTAGGGTAAGAATTAGGTTTTGGGTATAATTTAGGGTTTTTGGTTAAATTTAGGGTTTAGAGTCAAAATTTAGGGTTTTGGGTTCAATTTAGGATTTTGGGACAAAAATAGGGTTAGAATTAGGGTTTTAGTTCAGATTTAGGGTTATGGATTAAAATTAGGGTTTACGGTCAAAATTAGGATTTAGGCTTTGAATTAGGGTTTTGTGTAAAAAATAGGGTTTTGGGTCTAAATTAGGTTTTTGGGTCAGAATTAGGGTTTTGGGTCAAAATTAGGGCTCTGGGTTATAAGTTGTGTTTTGGGTCAAAATTTGGGTTTTGGTCAAAATTAGGGTTTGGGTTTTGGGTCAACATTAGGGTTTAGGGTTTGAATTTGGGTTTTGAGTTTAAAATAGGGTATTGGGTCAAAAATTGGGTTAGAATTAGGGTTTTGCTTTAAAATTAGGGTTTTGGGTCGAAAATAGGGTTCTTGGTCAAATTTAGTGTTTAGGGTAAAAAATAGGGTTCTAATTAGGGTTTTGGATCGAATTAGGTTTTGGGTCTAAATTAGGGTTTGGGGTCGAATTAGGGTTTTGGGTCAAAATTAGGGCTTTGGGTTATTTTGGGTACAAATTACCATTTTGGGTCCAAATTAGGGTTTGGGGTATAAATTAGGGTTAAGGGTTTAGGGTCCAAATTTGGGTTTTGTGTCAAAAATAAGGTGTCGACTTTTGAGTTAAAACATGGGTTTTGGGACAAAAATAGGGTTAGAATTAGGGTTTTGGTTCAAATTTAGGGTTTAGGGTTAAAATTAAGGTTTAAGCTTTGAATTAGGGTTTCGGTTAAAAATAGGGTTTTGGGTCAAAATTAGGGTTTTGGTTAATTAGGGTCTTGGGTCAAAATTAGGGCTTTGGGTTATTTTGGGTCAAAATTTACGTTTTGGGTCTAAATTAGGGTTTAGGTTTTGGGTCCAAATTTGGGTTTTGGATCAAAAATAGGTGTCACTCGAGTTGAAAAATGGGTTTGGGGAAAAAAATAGGGTTAGAATTAGGGTTTTGTCTTTAAATTAGGTTTTGGGTCCAAATTGGGGTTTTGGGTCAAAATTAGGGCTATGGGTTCTAGGTTAAATTTAGGGTTTTGAATTAAAATTAGGGTCCTTGGTTAAATTTAGGGTTTTGGGACAAAAATAGGGTTAGAATTAGGGTTTTGGGTCCAAATTAGGGTTTTGGGTCCAAATTAGGGTTTTGGGTCCAAATTAGGGCTTTGGGTTATTTTGTGTCAAAATTAGGGTTTTTGGGTCTAAATTAGCGTCTTGGGTCAAAATTAGGGTTCCTGGTTAAATTTAGGTTTTAGGGTCAAAATTTAGGGTTTTGGGACAAAAATAGGGTTAGAATTAGGGTTTTGGTTCAAATTTAGGGTTTAGGATCAAAATTAGGGTTTTGGGTCAAAATTAGGGTTTAGGCTTTGAATTAGGGTTTGGGTTTAAAATTAGGGTTTAGGCTTTGAATTAGGATTTTAGGTTTAAAATAAGGTTTTGTGTCTAAATTAGTGGTTTTGGTTCGTATTAGGGTTTTGCGTTAAAAATAGGGTTCTGGGTTATAATTTGGGGTTTGGGCCAAAATTTCGATTTTGGGTGAAAATTAGGGTTAGAATTAAGGTTTTGCGTTAAAATTAGGGTCTTGGGTCAAAATTAGGGTTATGGGTCAAATTTAGGTTTTGGGTTAAGAAAATGGTTCAATTAGGGTTTTGGATCGGATTAGGGTTTTGGGTCTAAATTAGGGCTTTGGGTTATTTTGCGTCAAAATTCGCTTTTGGATCCAAATTAGGTTTTGGGTCTAAATTGGGGTTTTGGGTCAAAATTAGGGTTTCCGGTTAAATTTAGGGTTTAGGGTCAAAATTTAGGGCTTGGGTCAACATTAGGGTTTAGGGTTTGAATTAGGGTTTGAGTAAAAAATAGGGTTTTGGGACATATAGGGTTAGAATTAGGGTTTTGGGTTCAAATTTAGGGTTTAGGGTTAAAAATAGGGTTTGGGTCAAATTTAGGGTCGGGTTAAATTTAGGGTTTTGGGTCAAAATTTAGGTTTTTGGGTTAAAATTAGGGGTTCCGTGTTAAATTTAGGGTTTAGGGTCAAAACTTGTGTTTTGGGTTGAATTAGGTTTTGAGTTAGAAATAGGGTTTTGGGACAAAAATAGAGTTAGAATTAGGGTTTTGGTTCAAATATAGGGTTTATGATCAAAATTAGGGGGTATGCTTTGAATTAGAGTTTTGTGTTAAAAATATGGTTTTCTGTCTATATTAGGTCCTGGGTCAAATTTGGGTTTTGGGTTAACATTCGGGTTTTGGATTAAAATTGGGTCAAATTTAGGGTTTTGGGTCAACATTAGGGTTTAGGATTTGAATTCGGTGTTTGGGTCAAAATTACCGTTTTTGGTCAAATTAGGGTTTTGGGTCAAAAATAGGGTTAGAATTAGGGTTTTGGGTCAAAAATAGAGTTAGAATTAGGGTTTTGGGTCTAAATTATGGTTAGAATTAGGTTTTGGGTCCAAATTATGGTTTTGGGTTAAATTTAGGGTTTTGTGTTAAATTTAGGGTTTAGAGTCAAAATTTAGGTTTTGGATGAAAATTAGGGTTTTGGGTTCAATTTAGGTTTTGGGACAAAAATAGGGTTTGAATTAGGGTTTTGGTTCGGATTTAGGGTTTTGGATTAAAATTAGGTTTAGGGTCAAAATTAGGGTAGTGGGTTAAAAATTGGGTTTTGTGTCTAAATTAGGGTTTTGGGTCGAATTAGGGTTTTGGGTCAAAATTAGGGCCTGGGTTATAAGTTGGGTTTTGGGTCAAAATTTAGGGGTTGGCTCAAAATTAGGGGTTTTGGGTTTTGGGTCAACATTAGGGTTTAGGGTTTGAATTTGTGTTTTGAATTTAAAATAGGGTTTTGGGTCAAAAATAGGGTTAGAATTAGGGTTTTGCGTTAAAATTAGGTTTTGGGTTAAAAATAGGGTTCTTGGTCAAATTTAGGGTATAGGGTAAAAAAATAGGGGTTCGAATTAGGGTTTTGGGTCCGAATTAGGGTTTTGTGTCAAAATTAGGGCTTTGGGTTATTTTGGGTCCAAATTAGGGTTTGGGTCAAAATTAGGTTTAGGGTCCAAATTTGGGTTTTGGGTCAAAAATAGGTGCCCACTTTTGAGTTGAAAAATGGGTTTTGGGACAAAAATAGGGTTAGAATAAGGGTTTTGGGTCTAAATTAGGTTTTTGGTCTAAATTTGGGTTTTGGTTCAAAATTAGGTCTCTGGGTTCTAGGTTAAATTTAGGGTTTTGAATTTAAATTAGGGTTCTTGGTTAAATTTAGGGTTTTGGGACAAAAATAGGTTCGTATTAGGGTTTTGGGTCTAAATTAGGGTTTTTGTAATTAGGGTTTAGGGTCAAAATTAGGGCTTTGGGTTATTTTGCGTCAAAATTTCGGTTTTGGGTCCAAATTAGGGTTTTGGGTCAAAATTAGGGTTCTTGGTTAAATTTAGGGTTTAGGGTCAAAATTTAGGTTCTGGGTCAACATTAGGGTTTAGGGTTTGAATTAGGTTTTGAGTAAAAATAGGGTTTTGGGACAATAATAGGGTTAGAATTAGGGTTTCGGTTCAAATTTAGGGTTTAGGGTTAAAAATAGGGTTTCGGGTCAAATTTAGGTTTGGGGTTAAATTTAGGTTTTGGGTCAAAATTTAGGTTTTTGGGTTAAAATTAGGGTTTCGTGTTAAATTTAGGGTTTAGGGTCAAAACTTGTGTTTTGGGTTGAATTAGGGTTTTGAGTTAGAAATAGGTTTTGGGACAAAAATAGAGTTAGAATTAGGGTTTTGGTTCAAATTTAGGGTTTAGGATCAAAATTAGGGCTTAGGCTTTGAATTAGAGTTTTGGGTTAAAAATAGGGTTTTGTGTCTAAATTAGGTCTGGGTCGAATTTGGGTTTTGGGTCAAAATTTGGTTTTGGCTCAAAATTAGGGGTTTAGGTTTGAATTAGGGTTTTGGGTTAAAATTGGGTTTTGGATTAATGGGTCATTTAGGGTTTTGGGTCAAAAATAGGTTAGAATTAGGGTTTTGGGTTAAAAATAGGTTAGAATTAGGTTTTTGTGTCTAAATTATGGTTAGAATTAGGTTTTTGGTCTAAATTAGGGTTTTGGGTTAAATTTAGGTTTGTGTTAAATTTAGGTTTAGAGTCAAAATTTAGGGTTTTGGATTAAAATTAGGTTTTGGGTTCAATTTAGGTTTTGGGACAAAAATAGGTTTGAGGTTTTGGAAATTAGGGTTTTAGGTTAAATTAGGTTTGGGTGAATTAGGGTTTTGGGTCAAAATTAGGGCTTTGGGTTATTTTACGTCAAAATTACGGTTTTGAGTCCAAATTAGGGTTTTGGGTCAAAATTAGGGTTCTGGTTAAATTTAGGTTTAGGGTCAAAATTTAGGGTTTTGGATTAAAATTAGGGTTCGGGTTAAATTTAGGTTTTGGGACAAAAATAGGGTTAGAATTAGGGTTTTGGTTCAAATTTAGGGTTTAGGATCAAAATTAGGTTTTGGGTCAAAATTAGGATTTATGCTTTGAATTAGGGTTTAGGGTGAAAATTAGGGTTTGGTCAATTAGGGTCTTGGGTCAAAAATTAGGGTTATAATTTGGGTTTTGGGTCAAAATTAGGTTTAGGGTCAAAATTAGGGTTTGAAATAGGTTTTGGGTTAAAATTTAGGGTTTTGGATCAAAATTAGGGTTTTGGGTCAAAATTAGGGTTTAGGTTTTGAATTTGGGTTTACGGTTAAAAATTGGGTTTTGGTTCAAATTTACGGTTTGAAATAAGGTTTTGCGTTAAAATTAGGGTTTAGGGTCAAAAATAGGGTTCTGGGTCAAATTTAGGGTTTTTGGGTCAAAAATAGGGTTCGAATTAGGGTTTTGGGTGTAAATTAGGGTTTGGGTTTAAATTAGGGCTTTGGGTTATTTTGGGTAAAATGTCGGTTTTGGGTCAAAATGTGGGTTCTGGGTCAAAATTAGGGTTTAGGGTCAAAATTTAGGGGTTTGGATTAAAATTAGGGTTTTGAGTTAAAAAAAGGGTTTTGGGACAAAAATAGTGTTAGAATTATGGTTTTGGTTCAAATTTAGGGTTTAGGATCAAAACTAGGGTTTAGGTTTAAAATTAGGATTAAGGCTTTGAATTAGGATTTTGGGTTTAAAATAGGGTTTTGTGTCTAAATTAGGGTTTTGGGTCAGAATTAGGGTTTTAGGTCAGAATTAGGGTTTGGGTCAAAATTAGGATTTGGGTTAAAATTAGGGTTGGAAATAGGGTTTGGGTCAAAATTTGGGTTTTGGGTCAAATTTAGGGTTCCGGGGTCAACATTAGGGTTTAGGGTTTGAATTAGGTTTTGAGTAAAAAATAGGGTTTTGGGACAAAAAATAGTGTTAGAATTAGGGTTTAGGTTAAAATTTAGGGTTTAGGGTTAAAAATAGGGTTTCGGGTCAAATTTAGGGTTCTGAGTTAAATTTAGAGTTTTGGGTCAAAATTTAGGTTTTTGGGTTAAAATTAGGGTTTTGTGTTAAATTTAGGGTTGAGGGTCAAAACTTGGGTTTTGGGATGAATTAGGGTTTTGAGTTAAAAATAGGGTTTTGGGACAAAAATAGAGTTAGAATTAGGGTTTTGGTTCAAATTTAGGGTTTAGGATCAAAATTAGGGTTTAGGCTTTGAATTAGAGTTTTGGGTTAAAAATAGGATTTTGTGTCTAAATTAGGGCTCTGGGTCAGAATTTGGGTTTTGGGTCAAAATTTGGTTTTGGCACAAAATTAGGGTTTAGGGTTTGAATTAGGGTTTTGGGTTAAAATTGGGTTTTGGATTAAAATTTGGGTCAAATTTAGGGTTTTGGGTCAACATTAGGGTTTAGGATTTGAATTGATGTTGGGTCAAAATTACGGTTTGGGTCAAATTAGAGTTTTGGGTCAAAAATAGGGTTAGAAATTGGGTTTTGGGTCAAAAATAGGGTTAGAATTAGGGCTTTGGGTCTAAATTAGGTTAGAATTAGGTTTTGGGTCGAAATTAGGGTTTTGGGTTAAATTTAGGGTTCTGTGTTAAATTTAGGGTTTGGAGTCAAAATTTAGGGTTTTGGATTAAAATTAGGGTTTTGGGTTCAATTTAGGGTTTTTGGACAAAAATAGGGTTTGAATTAGGGTTTTGGTTCAGATTTAGGGTTTTGGATTAAAATTAGGGTTTAGGGTCAAAATTAGGGGTTAGGGTTTGAATTAGGGTTGTGGGTTAAAAATTGGGTTTTGGGTCGAATTAGGGTTATGGGTCAAAATTTAGGGTTTGGGTCAAAATTAGGGTTCAGGGTTTGAATTAGGGTTTGGACTACAAAATAGGGTCTTGGGTCAAAATTAGGGTTCCTGGTTAAATTTAGGGTTTAGAGTCAAAATTTAGGATTTTGGATTAAAATTAGGGTTTTGGGTTCAATTTAGGGTTTTGGGACAAAAATAGGGTTTGAATTAGGGTTTTGGTTCAGATTTAGGGTTTTGGATTAAAATTAGGGTTTAGGGTCAAAATTTAGGGTTTAGGCTTTGAATTAGGGTTGTGGGTTAAAAATTGGGTTTTGTGTCTAAATTAGGGTTTTGGGTCAGAATTAGGGTTTTGGGTCAAAATTAGGGCTCTGGGTTATAAGTTGGTTTTTGGGTCAATATTTCGGGTTTGGCTCAAAATTAGGGTTTTGGGTTTTGGGTAAACATTATGGTTTAGTGTTTTAATTTGTGTTTTGAATTTAAAATAGGGTTTTGGGTCAAAAATAGGGTTAGAATTAGGGTTTTGCATTAAAATAAGGGTTTTGGGCCCAAAATAGGGTTCTTGGTCAAATTTAGGTTTAGGGTAAAAATAGGGTTCGAATTAGGGTTTTGGATCAAAATTAGGTTTTGGGTCGAATTAGGTTTTGGGTCAAAATTAGGGCTGTGGGTTATTTTGGGTCCAAATTAGGGTTTTGGGTCTAAATTAGGGTTTAGGGTCCAAATTTGGGTTTTGGGTCAAAAATAGGTGTCGACTTTTGAGTTGAAAAATGGGGTTTGGGACAAAAATAGGGTTATAATTAGGGTTTTTGGGTCTAAATTAGGTTTTGGGTCTAAATTGGGGTGTTGTGTCATAATTAGGGCTCCCTGATCTAGGTTATATTTAGGGTTTTGAATTAAAATTAGGTTCTGGGTTAAATTTAGGGTTTTGGGACAAAAATAGGGTTCGTATTAGGGTTTTGGGTCTAAATTAGGGTTTTGGGGTTACAATAGGGTTTTGGGTCAAAATTAGGGCTTTTGGGTAATTTTGCGTCAAAATTACGGCTTTGGGTCCAAATTAGGGTTTTGGGTCAAAATTAGGGTTCTGGTTAAATTTAGGTTTAGGGTCAAAATTTAGGGTTTAGGGTCAATATTAGGCTTTAGGGTTTGAATTAGGGTTTTGAGTAAAAAATAGGGTTTTGGGACAATAATAAGGTTAGAATTAGGTTTTTGGTTCAAATTTAGGGTTTAGGGTTAAAAATAGGGTTTCGGGTCAAATTTAGGGTTCTGGGTTAAATTTAGGGTTTTGGGTCAAAATTTAGGTTTTTGGGTTAAAATTAGGGTTCTGTGGTAAATTTAGGGTTTAGGGTCAAAACTTGTGTTTTGGGTTGAATTAGGGTTTTGAGTTAGAAATAGGGTTTTGGGACAAAAATAGAGTTAGAATTAGGGTTTTGGTTCAAATTTAGGGTTTAGGATCAAAATTAGGGCTTAGGCTTTGAATTAGAGTTTTGGGTTAAAAATAGGGTTTTGTGTCTAAATTAGGGCCTGGGGTAATTTGGGTTTTGGGTTAACATTCCGGTTTTGGATTAAAATGGGTCAAATTTAGGGTTTTGGGTCAACATTAGGGTTTAGGATTTGAATTCTTTTGGGTCAAAATTACGGTTTTTGGTCAAATTGGGTTTGGGTCAAAAATAGGGTTAGAATTAGGGTTTGGGTCAAAAATAGAGTTAGAATTAGGGTTTTGGGTCTAAATTATGGTTAGAATTAGGTTTTGGGTCTAAATTATGGTTTTGGGTTAAATTTAGGGTTTTGTGTTAAATTTAGGGTTTAGAGTCAAAATTTAGGGTTTTGGATGAAAATTAGGGTTTTGGGTTCAATTTAGGGTTTTGGGACAAAAATAGGGTTTGAATTAGGGTTTTGGTTCAGATTTAGGGTTTTGGATTAAAATTAGGGTTTAGGGTCAAAATTAGGGTTGTGGGTTAAAAATTGGGTTTTGTGTCTAAATTAGGGTTTTGGGTTGGAATTAGGTTTTGGGTCAAAATTAGGGCTCTGGGTTATAAGTTGGGTTTTGGGTCAAAATTTCGGGGTTGGCTCAAAATTAGTGTTTTGGGTTTTGGGTCAACATTAGGGTTTAGGGTTTGAATTTGTGTTTTGAATTTAAAATAGGGTTTTGGGTCAAAAATAGGGTTAGAATTAGGGTTTTGCGTTAAAATTAGGGTTTTGGGTCGAAAATAGGGTTCTTGGTCAAATTTAGGGTATAGGGTAAAAATAGGGTTCGAATTAGGGTTGGTTTTGGGTAATTAGGGTTTTGTGTCAAAATTAGGGCTTTGGGTTATTTTGGGTCCAAATTAGGGTTTTGGGTCTAAATTAGGTTTAGGGTCCAAATTTGGGTTTTGGGTCAAAAATAGGTGTCGACTTTTGAGTTGAAAAATGGGTTTTGGGACAAAAATAGGGTTAGAATAAGGGTTTTTGGGTCTAAATTAGGTTTTGGGTCTAAATTGGGGTTTTGGTTCAAAATTAGGCTCTGGGTTCTAGGTTAAATTTAGGGTTTTGAATTTAAATTAGGGTTCTTGGTTAAATTTAGGTTTTGGGACAAAAATAGGGTTCGTATTAGGGTTTTGGGTCTAAATTAGGGTTTTGGGGTCAGAATTAGGGTTTTGGGTCAAAATTAGGGCTTTGGGTTATTTTGCGTCAAAATTACGGTTTTGGGTCCAAATTAGGGTTTTGGGTCAAAATTAGGGTTCTTGGTTAAATTTAGGGTTTAGGGTCAAAATTTAGCTTTCTGGGTCAAGATTAGGGTTTAGGGTTTGAATTAGGGTTTTGAGTAAAAAAATCGGGTTTTGCGACAATAATAGCGTTAGAATTAGGGATTAGCTTCAAATTTAGGGTTTAGGGTTAAAAATAGGGTTTCGGGTCAAATTTAGGGTTCTGGGTTAAATTTAGGGTTTTGGGTCAAAATTTAGGTTTTTGGGTTAAAATTAGGGTTCTGTGTTAAATTTAGGGTTTAGGGTCAAAACTTGTGTTTTGGGTTGAATTAGGGTTTTAAGTTAAAAATAGGGTTTTTGGAATAAAATAGAGTTAGAATTAGGGTTTTGGTTCAAATTTAGGGTTTAGGATAAAAAATTAGGGTTTAGGCTTTGAATTAGGATTTTGGGTTAAAAATAGGGTTTTGTGTCTAAATTAGGGCTCTGGGTCAGAATTTGGGTTTTGGGTCAAAATTTCGGTTTTGGCTCAAAATTAGGGGTTTAGGGTTTGAATTAGGGTTTTGGGTTAAAATTCGGTTTTTGGATTAAAATTCTGGGTCAAATTTAGGGTTTTGGGTCAAAAATAGGGTTAGAATTAGGGTTTTGGGTTAAAAATAGGGTTAGAATTAGGGTTTTGGGTCTAAATTAGGGTTAGAATTAGGTTTTGGGTCTAAATTAGGGTTTTGGGTTAAATTTAGGGTTCTGTGTTAAATTTAGGGTTTAGAGTCAAAATTTAGGGTTTTGGATTAAAATTAGGGTTTTGGGTTCAATTTAGGGTTTTGGGACAAAAATAGGGTTCGTATTAGGGTTTTAGGTCTAAATTAGGGTTTGGGGTTAGAATTAGGGTTTTGGGTCAAAATTAGGGCTTTGGGTTATTTTTTGGGTCAAAATTACTGGTTTTGTGTCAAAATTAGTGTTTTGGGTCAAAATTAGGGTTCCTGGTTAAATTTAGGGTTTAGGGTCAAAATTTAGGGTTTTGGATTAAAATTAGGGTTCTGGGTTAAATTTAGGGTTTTGGGACAAAAATAGGGTTAGAATTAGGGTTTTGGTTCAAATTTAGGATTTAGGATCAAAATTAGGGTTTTGGGTCAAAATTAGGATTTATGCTTTGAATTAGGGTTTAGGGTGAAAATTAGGGTTTCGGGTCAGAATTAGGGTCTTGGGTCAAAATTAGGGCTCTGGGTTATAATTTGGGTTTTGGGTCAAAATTTCGGTTTAGGGTCAAAATTAGGGTTTGAAATAGGGTTTTGGGTTAAAATTTGGGTTTTGGGTCAAATTAAGGGTTCTGGGTCAACATTAGGGTTTAGGGTTTGAATTTGGCTTTTGAGTTAAAAATAGGGTTTTGGGTCAAAAATACGGTTAGAATTAAGCTTTTGCGTTAAAATTAGGGTTTAGGGTCAAAAATAGGGTTCTGGGTCAAATTTAGGGTCTTGGGTCAAAAACAGGGTTCGTATTAGGGTTTTGGGTGTAAATTAGGGTTTCGGGTCTAAATTAGGGCTTTGGGTTATTTTGGGTAAAATGTCGGTTTTGGGTCAAAATTAGGGGTTTGGGTCAAAATTAGGGTTAATGGTCAAAATTTAGGGGTTTGGATTAAAATTAGGGTTCTGGGTTAAATTTAGGGTTTTGGGACAAAAATAGGTTTAGAATTATGGTTTTGGTTCAAATTTAGGGTTTAGGATCAAAACTAGGGTTTAGGTTTAAAATTAGGGTTTAGGCTTTGAATTAGGATTTTGGGTTTAAAATAGGGTTTTGTGTCTAAATTAGGGTTTTGGGTCTAAATTAGGGTTTTAGGTCAGAATTAGGGGTTAGGGTCAAAATTAGGGATTTGGGTTAAAATTAGGGTTTGAAATAGGGTTATGGGTCAAAATTTGGGTTTTGGGTCAAAATTTGGGTTTTGGATCCAAATTAGGGTTTTGGGTTTGAATTAGGGTTTTGAGTAAAAAATAGGGTTTTGGGACAAAAATAGGGTTAGAATTAGGGTTTTGGTTCAAATTTAGGGTTTAGGATCTAAATTAGGGTTTTGGGTCAAAATTAGGGTTGGTTAAATTTAGGTTTTTGGGTCAAAATTTAGGTTTTTGGGTTAAAATTAGGGTTCTGTGTTAAATTTAGGGTTTAGGGTCAAAACTTGTGTTTTGGGTTGAATTAGGGTTTTGAGTTAAAAATAGGGTTTTGGGACAAAAATAGAGTTAGAATTAGGGATTTGGTTCAAATTTAGGGTTTAGGATCAAAATTAGGGCTTAGGCTTTGAATTAGAGTTTTGGGTTAAAAATAGGGTTTTGTGTCTAAATTAGGGCTCTAGGTCCGAATATGGGTTTTGGGTCAAAATTTGGTTTTGGCACAAAATTAGGGTTTAGGGTTTGAATTAGGGTTTTGGGTTAAAATTGGTTTTGGATTAAAATGGTCAAATTTAGGTTTTGGGTCAACATTAGGGTTTAGGATTTGAATTCGATGTTTGGGTCAAAATTAGGTTTTGGGTCGAATTAGAGTTTTGGGTCAAAAATAGGGTTAGAATTAGGGTTTTGGGTCAAAAATAGGGTTAGAATTAGGGTTTTGGGTCTAAATTAGGGTTAGAATTAGGTTTTGGGTCTAAATTAGGTTTTGGGTTAAATTTAGGGTTCCGTGTTAAATTTAGGGTTTGGAGTCAAAATTTAGGGTTTTGGATTAAAATTAGGGTTTTGGGTTCAATTTAGGGTTTTTGGACAAAAATAGGGTTTGAATTAGGGTTTTGGTTCAGATTTAGGGTTTTGGATTAAAATTAGGGTTTAGGGTCAAAATTAGGGTTTAGGATTTGAATTAGGGTTGTGGGTTAAAAATTGGGTTTTGGGTCAGAATTAGGGTTATGGGTCAAAATTTCGGTTTTGGGTCAAAATTAGGGTTCAGGGTTTGAATTAGGGTTTGGACTACAAAATAGGGTCTTGGGTCAAAATTAGGGTTCCTGGTTAAATTTAGGGTTTAGAGTCAAAATTTAGGATTTTGGATTAAAATTAGGGTTTTGGGTTCAATTTAGGGTTTTGGGACAAAAATAGGGTTTGAATTAGGGTTTTGGTTCAGATTTAGGGTTTTGGATTAAAATTAGGGTTTAGGGTCAAAATTTAGGGTTTAGGCTTGGAATTAGGGTTGTGGGTTAAAAATTGGGTTTTGTGTCTAAATTAGGGTTTTTGGTTAGAATTAGGGTTTTGGGTCAAAATTTGGGCTCTGGGTTATAAGTTGGGTTTTGGGTCAAAATTTCGGGTTTGGCTCAAAATTAGGGTTTTGGGTTTTGGGTCAACATTAGGGTTTTGGGTTTGAATTTGTGTTTTGAATTTAAAATAGGGTTTTGGGTCAAAAATAGGGTTAGAAGTAGGGTTTTGCATTAAAATAAGGGTTTTGCGTCGAAAATAGGGTTCTTGGTCAAATTTAGGGTTTAGGGTAAAAAATAGGGTTCGAATTAGGGTTTTGGATCAAAATTAGGGTTTTGGGTCAGAATTAGGGTTTTGGGTCAAAATTAGGGCTTTGGGTTATTTTGGGTCCAAATTAGGGTTTTGGGTCTAAATTAGGGTTTAGGGTCCAAATTTGGGTTTTGGGTCAAAAATAGGTGTCGACTTTTGAGTTGAAAAGTGGGTTTTGGGACAAAAATAGGGTTAGAATTAGGGTTTTTGGGTCTAAATTGGGGTTTGGGTCAAAATTAGGCCTGGGTTCTAGGTTAAATTTAGGGTTTTGAATTTAAATTAGGGTTCTTGGTTAAATTTAGGTTTTGGGACAAAAATAGGGTTCGTATTAGGGTTTTGGTTCTAATTTCGGGTTTTGGGGTGCGAATTAGGGTTTTGGGTCAAAATTAGGGCTTTGNGTAATTTTACGTCAAAATTACGGTTTTGGGTCCAAATTAGGTTTTGGTTCAAAATTAGGGTTCCTGGTTAAATTTAGGGTTTAGGGTCAAAATTTAGGGTTCTGGGTCAACATTAGGGTTTAGGGTTTGAATTAGGGTTTTGAGTAAAAAAATTGGGTTTTGGGACAATAATTGGGTTATAATTAGGGTTTGGTTCAAATTTAGGGTTTAGGGTTAAAAATAGGGTTTGGTCAAATTTAGGGTCTGGGTTAAATTTAGGGTTTTGGGTCAAAATTTAGGTTTTTGGGTTAAAATTAGGGTTCTGTGTTAAATTTAGGGTTTAGGGTCAAAACTTGTGTTTTGGGTTGAATTAGGGTTTTGAGTTAGAAATAGGGTTTTGGGACAAAAATAGAGTTAGAAATAGGGTTTTGGTTCAAATTTAGGGTTTAGGATCAAAATTAGGGCTTAGGCTTTGAATTAGAGTTTTGGGTTAAAAATAGGGTTTTGTGTCTAAATTAGGTTTTGGGTCGGAATTTGGGGTTTTGGGTTAACATTTCGGGTTTTGGATTAAAATTAGGGTCAAATTTAGGGTTTTGGGTCAACATTAGGGTTTAGGATTTGATGGGTTGGTGTTTGGGTCAAAATTACGGTTTTTGGTCAGAATTAGGGTTTTGGGTCAAAAATAGGGTTAGAATTAGGGTTTTGGGTCAAAAATAGAGTTAGAATTAGGGTTTTGGGTCTAAATTATGGTTAGAATTAGGTTTTGGGTCTAAATTATGGTTTTGGGTTAAATTTAGGGTTCTGTGTTAAATTTAGGGTTTAGAGTCAAAATTTAGGGTTTTGGATGAAAATTAGGGTTTTGGGTTCAATTTAGGGTTTTGGGACAAAAATAGGGTTTGAATTAGGGTTTTGGTTCAGATTTAGGGTTTTGGATTAAAATTAGGGTTTAGGGTCAAAATTAGGGTTGAATGGGTTAAAAATTGGGTTTTGTGTCTAAATGATGTTTTTGGGTCAGAATTAGGGTTTTGGGTCAAAATTAGGGCTCTGGGTTATAAGTTGGGTTTTGGGTCAAAATTTCGGGTTTGGCTTAAAATTAGGGTTTTGGGTTTTGGGTCAACATTAGGGTTTAGGATTTGAATTTGTGTTTTGAATTTAAAATAGGGTTTTGGGTCAAAAATAGGGTTAGAATTAGGGTTTTGCGTTAAAATTAGGGTTTTGGGTCGAAAATAGGGTTCTTGGTCAAATTTAGGGTATAGGGTAAAAAATAGGGTTCGAATTAGGGTTTTGGGTCAGAATTAGGGTTTTGTGTCAAAATTAGGGCTTTGGGTTATTTTGGGTCCAAATTAGGGTTTTGGGTTTAAATTAGGGTTTAGGGTCCAAATTTGGGTTTTGGGTCAAAAATAGGTGTCGACTTTTGAGTTGAAAAATGGGTTTTGGGACAAAAATAGGGTTAGAATAAGGGTTTTTGGGTCTAAATTAGGTTTTGGGTCTAAATTGGGGTTTTGGTTCAAAATTAGGGCCCCGGGTTCTAGGTTAAATTTAGGGTTTTGAATTTAAATTAGGGTTCTTGGTTAAATTTAGGGTTTTGGGACAAAAATAGGGTTCGTATTAGGGTTTTGGGTCTAAATTAGGGTTTTGGGGCCAGAATTAGGGTTTTGGGTCAAAATTAGGGCTTTGGGTTATTTTTACGTCAAAATTACGGTTTTGGGTCCAAATTAGGGTTTTGGGTCAAAATTAGGGTTCCTGGTTAAATTTAGGGTTTAGGGTCAAAATTTAGGGTTCTGGGTCAACATTAGGGTTTAGGGTTTGAATTAGGGTTTTGAGTAAAAAAATAGGGTTTTGGGACAATAATAGGGTTAGAATTAGGGTTTCGGTTCAAATTTAGGGTTTAGGGTTAAAAATAGGGTTTCGGGTCAAATTTAGGGTTCTGGGTTAAATTTAGGGTTTTGGGTCAAAATTTAGGTTTTTGGGTTAAAATTAGGGTTGTGTTAAATTTAGGGTTTAGGGTCAAAACTTGTGTTTTGGGTTGAATTAGGGTTTTGAGTTAGAAATAGGGTTTTAGGACAAAAATAGAGTTAGAAATAGGGTTTTGGTTCAAATTTAGGGTTTAGGATCAAAATTAGGGCTTAGGCTTTGAATTAGAGTTTTGGGTTAAAAATAGGGTTTTGTGTCTAAATTAGGGCTCTGGGTCAGAATTTGGGTTTTGGGTTAACATTCGGGTTTTGGATTAAAATTCTGGGTCAAATTTAGGGTTTTTGGTCAACATTAGGGTTTAGGATTTGAATTCGGTGTTTGGGTCAAAATTACGGTTTTTGGTCAGAATTAGGGTTTTGGGTCAAAAATAGGGTTAGAATTAGGGTTTTGGGTCAAAAATAGAGTTAGAATTAGGGTTTTGGGTCTAAATTATGGTTAGAATTAGGTTTTGGGTCTAAATTATGGTTTTGGGTTAAATTTAGGGTTCTGTGTTAAATTTAGGGTTTAGAGTCAAAATTTAGGGTTTTGGATGAAAATTAGGGTTTTGGGTTCAATTTAGGGTTTTGGGACAAAAATAGGGTTTGAATTAGGGTTTTGGTTCAGATTTAGGGTTTTGGATTAAAATTAGGGTTTAGGGTCAAAATTAGGGTTGTGGGTTAAAAATTGGGTTTTGTGTCTAAATTAGGGTTTTGGGTCAGAATTAGGGTTTTGGGTCAAAATTAGGGCTCTGGGTTATAAGTTGGGTTTTGGGTCAAAATTTCGGGTTTGGCTTAAAATTAGGGTTTTGGGTTTTGGGTCAACATTAGGGTTTAGGATTTGAATTTGTGTTTTGAATTTAAAATAGGGTTTTGGGTCAAAAATAGGGTTAGAATTAGGGTTTTGCGTTAAAATTAGGGTTTTGGGTCGAAAATAGGGTTCTTGGTCAAATTTAGGGTATAGGGTAAAAAATAGGGTTCGAATTAGGGTTTTGGGTCAGAATTAGGGTTTTGTGTCAAAATTAGGGCTTTGGGTTATTTTGGGTCCAAATTAGGGTTTTGGGTTTAAATTAGGGTTTAGGGTCCAAATTTGGGTTTTGGGTCAAAAATAGGTGTCGACTTTTGAGTTGAAAAATGGGTTTTGGGACAAAAATAGGGTTAGAATAAGGGTTTTTGGGTCTAAATTAGGTTTTGGGTCTAAATTGGGGTTTTGGTTCAAAATTAGGGCTCTGGGTTCTAGGTTAAATTTAGGGTTTTGAATTTAAATTAGGGTTCTTGGTTAAATTTAGGGTTTTGGGACAAAAATAGGGTTCGTATTAGGGTTTTGGGGCCAGAATTAGGGTTTTGGGTCAAAATTAGGGCTTTGGGTTATTTTGCGTCAAAATTACGGTTTTGGGTCCAAATTAGGGTTTTGGGTCAAAATTAGGGTTCTTGGTTAAATTTAGGGTTTAGGGTCAAAATTTAGGGTTCTGGGTCAACATTAGGGTTTAGGGTTTGAATTAGGGTTTTGAGTAAAAAAATAGGGTTTTGGGACAATAATAGGGTTAGAATTAGGGTTTCGGTTCAAATTTAGGGTTTAGGGTTAAAAATAGGGTTTAGGGTCAAATTTAGGGTTCAGGGTTAAATTTAGGGTTTTGGGTCAAAATTTAGGTTTTTGGGTTAAAATTAGGGTTCTGTGTTAAATTTAGGGTTTAGGGTCAAAACTTGTGTTTTGGGTTGAATTAGGGTTTTGAGTTAGAAATAGGGTTTTGGGACAAAAATAGAGTTAGAATTAGGGTTTTGGTTCAAATTTAGGGTTTAGGATCAAAATTAGGGCTTAGGCTTTGAATTAGAGTTTTGGGTTAAAAATAGGGTTTTGTGTCTAAATTAGGGCTCTGGGTCAGAATTTGGGTTTTGGGTCAAAATTTCGGTTTTGGCTCAAAATTAGGGGTTTAGGGTTTGAATTAGGGTTTTGGGTTAAAATTCGGTTTTTGGATTAAAATTCTGGGTCAAATTTAGGGTTTTGGGTCAAAAATAGGGTTAGAATTAGGGTTTTGGGTTAAAAATAGGGTTAGAATTAGGGTTTTGGGTCTAAATTAGGGTTAGAATTAGGTTTTGGGTCTAAATTAGGGTTTTGGGTTAAATTTAGGGTTCTGTGTTAAATTTAGGGTTTAGAGTCAAAATTTAGGGTTTTGGATTAAAATTAGGGTTTTGGGTTCAATTTAGGGTTTTGGGACAAAAATAGGGTTCGTATTAGGGTTTTAGGTCTAAATTAGGGTTTTGGGGTCAGAATTAGGGTTTTGGGTCAAAATTAGGGCTTTCGGTTATTTTGCGTCAAAATTACGGTTTTGCGTCCAAATTAGGGTTTTGGGTCAAAATTAGGGTTCCTGGTTAAATTTAGGGTTTAGGGTCAAAATTTAGGGTTTTGGATTAAAATTAGGGTTCTGGGTTAAATTTAGGGTTTTGGGACAAAAATAGGGTTAGAATTAGGGTTTTGGTTCAAATTTAGGGTTTAGGATCAAAATTAGGGTTTTGGGTCAAAATTAGGATTTATGCTTTGAATTAGGGTTTAGGGTGAAAATTAGGGTTTCGGGTCAGAATTAGGGTCTTGGGTCAAAATTAGGGCTCTGGGTTATAATTTGGGTTTTGGGTCAAAATTTCGGTTTAGGGTCAAAATTATGGTTTGAAATAGGGTTTTGGGTTAAAATTTGGGTTTTGGGTCAAATTAAGGGTTCTGGGTCAACATTAGGGTTTAGGGTTTGAATTTGGCTTTTGAGTTAAAAATAGGGTTTTGGGTCAAAAATACGGTTAGAATTAAGCTTTTGCGTTAAAATTAGGGTTTAGGGTCAAAAATAGGGTTCTGGGTCAAATTTAGGGTCTTGGGTCAAAAACAGGAGGTTCGTATTAGGGTTTTTGGGGTAAAATTAGGGTTTCGGGTCTAAATTAGGGCTTTGGGTTATTTTGGGTAAAATGTCGGTTTTGGGTCAAAATTAGGGGTTTGGGTCAAAATTAGGGTTAAGGGTCAAAATTTAGGGGTTTGGATTAAAATTAGGGTTCTGGGTTAAATTTAGGGTTTTGGGACAAAAATAGGTTTAGAATTATGGTTTTGGTTCAAATTTAGGGTTTAGGATCAAAACTAGGGTTTAGGTTTAAAATTAGGGTTTAGGCTTTGAATTAGGATTTTGGGTTTAAAATAGGGTTTTGTGTCTAAATTAGGGTTTTGGGTCAAAATTAGGGTTTTGGGTCAGAATTAGGGGTTAGGGTCAAAATTAGGGTTTTGGGTAAAAATTAGGGTTTGATATAGGGTTTTGGGTCAAATTTTGGGTTTTGGGTCAAATTTTGGGTTCTGGGTGTAATTTAGGTTTTAGGTTTTGTATTAGGGTTTTGAGTTTAAAAAATAGGGTTTTGGGAGAAATATAGGGTTAGAATTAGGGTTTTGGGTTCAAATTTAGGGTTTAGGGTTAAAAATAGGGTTTCGGGTCAAATTTAGGGTTCTGGGTTAAATTTAGGGTTTTGGGTCAAAATTTAGGTTTTTGGGTTAAAATTAGGGTTCTGTGTTAAATTTAGGGTTTAGGGTCAAAACTTGTGTTTTGGGTTGAATTAGGGTTTTGAGTTAAAAATAGGGTTTTGGGACAAAAATAGAGTTAGAATTAGGGTTTTGGTTCAAATTTAGGGTTTAGGATCAAAATTAGGGCTTAGGCTTTGAATTAGAGTTTTGGGTTAAAAATAGGGTTTTGTGTCTAAATTAGGGCTCTAGGTCCGAATTTGGGTTTTGGGTCAAAATTTCGGTTTTGGCACAAAATTAGGGTTTAGGGTTTGAATTAGGGTTTTGGGTTAAAATTCGGGTTTTGGATTAAAATTCTGGGTCAAATTTAGGGTTTTGGGTCAACATTAGGGTTTAGGATTTGAATTCGATGTTTGGGTCAAAATTACGGTTTTGGGTCAGAATTAGAGTTTTGGGTCAAAAATAGGGTTAGAATTAGGGTTTTGGGTCAAAAATAGGGTTAGAATTAGGGTTTTGGGTCTAAATTAGGGTTAGAATTAGGTTTTGGGTCTAAATTAGGGTTTTGGGTTAAATTTAGGGTTCTGTGTTAAATTTAGGGTTTAGAGTCAAAATTTAGGGTTTTGGATTAAAATTAGGGTTTTGGGTTCAATTTAGGGTTTTGGGACAAAAATAGGGTTTGAATTAGGGTTTTGGTTCAGATTTAGGGTTTTGGATTAAAATTAGGGTTTAGGGTCAAAATTAGGGTTTAGGATTTGAATTAGGGTTGTGGGTTAAAAATTGGGTTTTGGGTCAGAATTAGGGTTATGGGTCAAAATTTCGGGTTTGGGTCAAAATTAGGGTTCAGGGTTTGAATTAGGGTTTGGACTACAAAATAGGGTCTTGGGTCAAAATTAGGGTTCCTGGTTAAATTTAGGGTTTAGAGTCAAAATTTAGGATTTTGGATTAAAATTAGGGTTTTGGGTTCAATTTAGGGTTTTGGGACAAAAATAGGGTTTGAATTAGGGTTTTGGTTCAGATTTAGGGTTTTGGATTAAAATTAGGGTTTAGGGTCAAAATTTAGGGTTTAGGCTTGGAATTAGGGTTGTGGGTTAAAAATTGGGTTTTGTGTCTAAATTAGGGTATTGGTTAGAATTAGGGTTTTGGGTCAAAATTTGGGCTCTGGGTTATAAGTTGGGTTTTGGGTCAAAATTTCGGGTTTGGCTCAAAATTAGGGTTTTGGGTTTTGGGTCAACATTAGGGTTTTGGGTTTGAATTTGTGTTTTGAATTTAAAATAGGGTTTTGGGTCAAAAATAGGGTTAGAAGTAGGGTTTTGCATTAAAATAAGGGTTTTGCGTCGAAAATAGGGTTCTTGGTCAAATTTAGGGTTTAGGGTAAAAAATAGGGTTCGAATTAGGGTTTTGGATCAAAATTAGGGTTTTGGGTCAGAATTAGGGTTTTGGGTCAAAATTAGGGCTTTGGGTTATTTTGGGTCCAAATTAGGGTTTTGGGTCTAAATTAGGGTTTAGGGTCCAAATTTGGGTTTTGGGTCAAAAATAGGTGTCGACTTTTGAGTTGAAAAGTGGGTTTTGGGACAAAAATAGGGTTAGAATTAGGGTTTTTGGGTCTAAATTGGGGTTTTGGGTCAAAATTAGGGCTCTGGGTTCTAGGTTAAATTTAGGGTTTTGAATTTAAATTAGGGTTCTTGGTTAAATTTAGGGTTTTGGGACAAAAATAGGGTTCGTATTAGGGTTTTGGGTCTAAATTAGGGTTTTGGGGTCAGAATTAGGGTTTTGGGTCAAAATTAGGGCTTTGGGTAATTTTGCGTCAAAATTACGGTTTTGGGTCCAAATTAGGGTTTTGGTTCAAAATTAGGGTTCCTGGTTAAATTTAGGGTTTAGGGTCAAAATTTAGGGTTCTGGGTCAACATTAGGGTTTAGGGTTTGAATTAGGGTTTTGAGTAAAAAAATAGGGTTTTGGGACAATAATAGGGTTAGAATTAGGGTTTCGGTTCAAATTTAGGGTTTAGGGTTAAAAATAGGGTTTCGGGTCAAATTTAGGGTTCTGGGTTAAATTTAGGGTTTTGGGTCAAAATTTAGGTTTTTGGGTTAAAATTAGGTTTCTGGGGTAAATGTAGGGTTTAGGGTCAAAACTTGTGTTTTGGGTTGAATTAGGGTTTTGAGTTAGAAATAGGGTTTTGGGACAAAAATAGAGTTAGAAATAGGGTTTTGGTTCAAATTTAGGGTTTAGGATCAAAATTAGGGCTTAGGCTTTGAATTAGAGTTTTGGGTTAAAAATAGGGTTTTGTGTCTAAATTAGGGCTGTGGGTCAGAATTTGGGTTTTGGGTTAACATTCCGGTTTTGGATTAAAATTTTGGGTCAAATTTAGGGTTTTGGGTCAACATTAGGGTTTAGGATTTGAATTCGGTGTTTGGGTCAAAATTACGGTTTTTGGTCAGAATTAGGGTTTTGGGTCAAAAATAGGGTTAGAATTAGGGTTTTGGGTCAAAAATAGAGTTAGAATTAGGGTTTTGGGTCTAAATTATGGTTAGAATTAGGTTTTGGGTCTAAATTATGGTTTTGGGTTAAATTTAGGGTTTTGTGTTAAATTTAGGGTTTAGAGTCAAAATTTAGGGTTTTGGATGAAAATTAGGGTTTTGGGTTCAATTTAGGGTTTTGGGACAAAAATAGGGTTTGAATTAGGGTTTTGGTTCAGATTTAGGGTTTTGGATTAAAATTAGGGTTTAGGGTCAAAATTAGGGTTGTGGGTTAAAAATTGGGTTTTGTGTCTAAATTAGGGTTTTGGGTCAGAATTAGGGTTTTGGGTCAAAATTAGGGCCTCGGGTTATAAGTTGGGTTTTGGGTCAAATTTTGGGTTTGGCTTAATATTAGGGTTTTGGGTTTTGGGTCAACATTAGGGTTTAGGATTTGAATTTGTGTTTTGAATTTAAAATAGGGTTTTGGGTCAAAAATAGGGTTAGAATTAGGGTTTTGCGTTAAAATTAGGGTTTTGGGTCGAAAATAGGGTTCTTGGTCAAATTTAGGGTATAGGGTAAAAAATAGGGTTCGAATTAGGGTTTTGGGTCAGAATTAGGGTTTTGTGTCAAAATTAGGGCTTTGGGTTATTTTGGGTCCAAATTAGGGTTTTGGGTTTAAATTAGGGTTTAGGGTCCAAATTTGGGTTTTGGGTCAAAAATAGGTGTCGACTTTTGAGTTGAAAAATGGGTTTTGGGACAAAAATAGGGTTAGAATAAGGGTTTTTGGGTCTAAATTAGGTTTTGGGTCTAAATTGGGGTTTTGGTTCAAAATTAGGGCTCTGGGTTCTAGGTTAAATTTAGGGTTTTGAATTTAAATTAGGGTTCTTGGTTAAATTTAGGGTTTTGGGACAAAAATAGGGTTCGTATTAGGGTTTTGGGTCTAAATTAGGGTTTTGGGGCCAGAATTAGGGTTTTGGGTCAAAATTAGGGCTTTGGGTTATTTTGCTTCAAAATTACGTTTTTGTGTCCAAATTAGGGTTTTGTGTCAAAATTAGGGTTCTTGGTTAAATTTAGGTTTTAGGGTCAAAATTTAGGGTTTCGGGTCAAAATTAGGGTTTAGGGTTTGAAATAGGGTTTTGGGTATAAAATAGGGTTTTGGGACAATAATAGGGTTAGAATTAGGGTTTCGGTTCAAATTTAGGGTTTAGGGTTAAAAATAGGGTTTGGTCAAATTTAGGGTTTGGGTTAAATTTAGGGTTTTGGGTCAAAATTTAGGTTTTGGGTTAAAATTAGGGGTTCTGTGTTAAATTTAGGGTTTAGGGTCAAAACTTGTGTTTTGGGTTGAATTAGGGTTTTGAGTTAGAAATAGGGTTTTGGGACAAAAATAGAGTTAGAATTAGGGTTTTGGTTCAAATTTAGGGTTTAGGATCAAAATTAGGGCTTAGGCTTTGAATTAGAGTTTTGGGTTAAAAATAGGGTTTTGTGTCTAAATTAGGGCTCTGGGTCAGAATTTGGGTTTTGGGTCAAAATTTCGGTTTTGGCTCAAAATTAGGGGTTTAGGGTTTGAATTAGGGTTTTGGGTTAAAATTCGGTTTTTGGATTAAAATTCTGGGTCAAATTTAGGGTTTTGGGTCAACATTAGGGTTTAGGATTTGAATTCGATGTTTGGGTCAAAATTACGGTTTTGGGTCAGAATTAGAGTTTTGGGTCAAAAATAGGGTTAGAATTAGGGTTTTGGGTCAAAAATAGGGTTAGAATTAGGGTTTTGGGTCTAAATTAGGGTTAGAATTAGGTTTTGGGTCTAAATTAGGGTTTTGGGTTAAATTTAGGGTTCTGTGTTAAATTTAGGGTTTGGAGTCAAAATTTAGGGTTTTGGATTAAAATTAGGGTTTTGGGTTCAATTTAGGGTTTTTGGACAAAAATAGGGTTTGAATTAGGGTTTTGGTTCAGATTTAGGGTTTTGGATTAAAATTAGGGTTTAGGGTCAAAATTAGGGTTTAGGATTTGAATTAGGGTTGTGGGTTAAAAATTGGGTTTTGGGTCAGAATTAGGGTTATGGGTCAAAATTTCGGTTTTGGGTCAAAATTAGGGTTCAGGGTTTGAATTAGGGTTTGGACTACAAAATAGGGTCTTGGGTCAAAATTAGGGTTCCTGGTTAAATTTAGGGTTTAGAGTCAAAATTTAGGATTTTGGATTAAAATTAGGGTTTTGGGTTCAATTTAGGGTTTTGGGACAAAAATAGGGTTTGAATTAGGGTTTTGGTTCAGATTTAGGGTTTTGGATTAAAATTAGGGTTTAGGGTCAAAATTTAGGGTTTAGGCTTTGAATTAGGGTTGTGGGTTAAAAATTGGGTTTTGTGTCTAAATTAGGGTTTTGGGTTAGAATTAGGGTTTTGGGTCAAAATTTGGGCTCTGGGTTATAAGTTGGGTTTTGGGTCAAAATTTCGGGTTTGGCTCAAAATTAGGGTTTTGGGTCAACATTAGGGTTTTGGGTTTGAATTTGTGTTTTGAATTTAAAATAGGGTTTTGGGTCAAAAATAGGGTTAGAATTAGGGTTTTGCGTTAAAATAAGGGTTTTGTGTAAAAATAGGGTTCTTGGTCAAATTTAGGGTTTAGGGTAAAAAATAGGGTTCGAATTAGGGTTTTGGATCAAAATTAGGGTTTTGGGTCAGAATTAGGGTTTTGGGTCAAAATTAGGGCTTTGGGTTATTTTGGGTCCAAATTAGGGTTTTGGGTCTAAATTAGGGTTTAGGGTCCAAATTTGGGTTTTGGGTCAAAAATAGGTGTCGACTTTTGAGTTGAAAAGTGGGTTTTGGGACAAAAATAGGGTTAGAATTAGGGTTTTTGGGTCTAAATTGGGGTTTTGGGTCAAAATTAGGGCTCTGGGTTCTAGGTTAAATTTAGGGTTTTGAATTTAAATTAGGGTTCTTGGTTAAATTTAGGGTTTTGGGACAAAAATAGGGTTCGTATTAGGGTTTTGGGTCTAAATTAGGGTTTTGGGGTCAGAATTAGGGTTTTGGGTCAAAATTAGGGCTTTGGGTAATTTTGCGTCAAAATTACGGTTTTGGGTCCAAATTAGGGTTTTGGTTCAAAATTAGGGTTCCTGGTTAAATTTAGGGTTTAGGGTCAAAATTTAGGGTTCTGGGTCAACATTAGGGTTTAGGGTTTGAATTAGGGTTTTGAGTAAAAAAATAGGGTTTTGGGACAATAATAGGGTTAGAATTAGGGTTTCGGTTCAAATTTAGGGTTTAGGGTTAAAAATAGGGTTTCTGTTCAAATTTAGGGTTTGGGTTAAATTTAGGGTTTTGGGTCAAAATTTAGGTTTTTGGGTTAAAATTAGGGTTCTGTGTTAAATTTAGGGTTTAGGGTCAAAACTTGTGTTTTGGGTTGAATTAGGGTTTTGAGTTAGAAATAGGGTTTTGGGACAAAAATAGAGTTAGAAATAGGGTTTTGGTTCAAATTTAGGGTTTAGGATCAAAATTAGGGCTTAGGCTTTGAATTAGAGTTTTGGGTTAAAAATAGGGTTTTGTGTCTAAATTAGGCCTGGGGTCAGAATTTGGGTTTTGGGTTAACATTCGGGTTTTGGATTAAAATTCTGGGTCAAATTTAGGGTTTTGGGTCAACATTAGGGTTTAGGATTTGAATTCGGTGTTTGGGTCAAAATTACGGTTTTTGGTCAGAATTAGGGTTTTGGGTCAAAAATAGGGTTAGAATTAGGGTTTTGGGTCAAAAATAGAGTTAGAATTAGGGTTTTGGGTCTAAATTATGGTTAGAATTAGGTTTTGGGTCTAAATTATGGTTTTGGGTTAAATTTAGGGGTTGTGTTAAATTTAGGGTTTAGAGTCAAAATTTAGGGTTTTGGATGAAAATTAGGGTTTTGGGTTCAATTTAGGGTTTTGGGACAAAAATAGGGTTTGAATTAGGGTTTTGGTTCGATTTAGGGTTTTGGATTAAAATTAGGGTTTAGGGTCAAAATTAGGGTTAGTTGGGTTAAAAATTGGGTTTTGTGTCTAAATTAGGGTTTTGGGTCGAATTAGGGTTTTGGGTCAAAATTAGGCTCGGGTTATAAGTTGGGTTTTGGGTCAAAAAGGGTTTGGCTTAAAATTAGGGTTTTGGGTTTTGGGTCAACATTAGGGTTTAGGGTTTGAATTTGTGTTTTGAATTTAAAATAGGGTTTTGGGTCAAAAATAGGGTTAGAATTAGGGTTTTGCGTTAAAATTAGGGTTTTGGGTCGAAAATAGGGTTCTTGGTCAAATTTAGGGTATAGGGTAAAAAATAGGGTTCGAATTAGGGTTTTGGGTCGAATTAGGGTTTTGTGTCAAAATTAGGGCTTTGGGTTATTTTGGGTCCAAATTAGGTTTTGGGTTTAAATTAGGGTTTAGGGTCCAAATTTGGGTTTTGGGTCAAAAATAGGTGTCGACTTTTGAGTTGAAAAATGGGTTTTGGGACAAAAATAGGGTTAGAATAAGGGTTTTTGGGTCTAAATTAGGTTTTGGGTCTAAATTGGGGTTTTGGTTCAAAATTAGGGCTCTGGGTTCTAGGTTAAATTTAGGGTTTTGAATTTAAATTAGGGTTCTTGGTTAAATTTAGGGTTTTGGGACAAAAATAGGGTTCGTATTAGGGTTTTGGGGCCAGAATTAGGGTTTTGGGTCAAAATTAGGGCTTTGGGTTATTTTGCGTCAAAATTACGGTTTTGGGTCCAAATTAGGGTTTTGGGTCAAAATTAGGGTTCTTGGTTAAATTTAGGGTTTAGGGTCAAAATTTAGGGTTCTGGGTCAACATTAGGGTTTAGGGTTTGAATTAGGGTTTTGAGTAAAAAAATAGGGTTTTGGGACAATAATAGGGTTAGAATTAGGGTTTCGGTTCAAATTTAGGGTTTAGGGTTAAAAATAGGGTTTCGGGTCAAATTTAGGGTTCTGGGTTAAATTTAGGGTTTTGGGTCAAAATTTAGGTTTTTGGGTTAAAATTAGGGTTCTGTGTTAAATTTAGGGTTTAGGGTCAAAACTTGTGTTTTGGGTTGAATTAGGGTTTTGAGTTAGAAATAGGGTTTTGGGACAAAAATAGAGTTAGAATTAGGGTTTTGGTTCAAATTTAGGGTTTAGGATCAAAATTAGGGCTTAGGCTTTGAATTAGAGTTTTGGGTTAAAAATAGGGTTTTGTGTCTAAATTAGGGCTCTGGGTCAGAATTTGGGTTTTGGGTCAAAATTTCGGTTTTGGCTCAAAATTAGGGTTTAGGGTTTGAATTAGGGTTTTGGGTTAAAATTCGGGTTTTGGATTAAAATTCTGGGTCAAATTTAGGCTTTGGGTCAAAAATAGGTTAGAATTAGGGTTTTGGGTTAAAAATAGGGTTAGAATTAGGGCTTTGGGTCCAAATTAGGTTAGAATTAGGTTTTGGGTCTAAATTAGGTTTTGGGTTAAATTTAGGTTCGTGTTAAATTTAGGGTTTAGAGTCAAAATTTAGGGTTTTGGATTAAAATTAGGGTTTTGGGTTCAATTTAGGTTTTGGGACAAAAATAGGGTTCGAATTAGGTTTTAGGTCTAAATTAGGGTTTTGGGGTTGAATTAGGGTTTTGGGTCAAAATTAGGGCTTTCGGTTATTTTAGCGTCAAAATTACTGGTTTTGAGTCAAATTAGGGTTTTGGGTCAAAATTAGGGTTCCTGGTTAAATTTAGGTTTAGGGTCAAAATTTAGGGTTTTGGATTAAAATTAGGTTCGGGTTAAATTTAGGTTTTGGGACAAAAATAGGGTTAGAATTAGGGTTTTGGTTCAAATTTAGGGTTTAGGATCAAAATTAGGGTTTTGGGTCAAAATTAGGATTTATGCTTTGAATTAGGGTTTAGGGTGAAAATTAGGGTTTCGGGTCAGAATTAGGGTCTTGGGTCAAAATTAGGGCTCTGGGTTATAATTTGGGTTTTGGGTCAAAATTTCGGTTTAGGGTCAAAATTATGGTTTGAAATAGGGTTTTGGGTTAATATTTGGGTTTTGGGTCAAATTAAGGGTTCTGGGTCAACATTAGGGTTTAGGGTTTGAATTTGGCTTTTGAGTTAAAAATAGGTTTTGGGTCAAAAATACGGTTAGAATTAAGCTTTTGCGTTAAAATTAGGGTTTAGGGTCAAAAATAGGGTTCTGGGTCAAATTTAGGGTCTTGGGTCAAAAAGGAGGTTCGTATTAGGTTTTGGGTGTAAATTAGTGTTTCTGGTCTAAATTAGGGCTTTGGGTTATTTTGGGTAAAATGTCGGTTTTGGGTCAAAATTAGGGGTTTGGGTCAAAATTAGGGTTAAGGGTCAAAATTTAGGGGTTTGGATTAAAATTAGGGTTCTGGGTTAAATTTAGGGTTTTGGGACAAAAATAGGTTTAGAATTATGGTTTTGGTTCAAATTTAGGGTTTAGGATCAAAACTAGGGTTTAGGTTTAAAATTAGGGTTTAGGCTTTGAATTAGGATTTTGGGTTTAAAATAGGGTTTTGTGTCTAAATTAGGGTTTTGGGTCTAAATTAGGGTTTTAGGTCAGAATTAGGGGTTAGGGTCAAAATTAGGGATTTGGGTTAAAATTAGGGTTTGAAATAGGGTTATGGGTCAAAATTTGGGTTTTGGGTCAAATTTAGGGTTCTGGGTCAACATTAGGGTTTAGGGTTTGAATTAGGGTTTTGAGTAAAAAAATAGGGTTTTGGGACAAAAATAGGGTTAGAATTAGGGTTTCGGTTCAAATTTAGGGTTTAGGGTTAAAAATAGGGTTTCGGGTCAAATTTAGGGTTCTGGGTTAAATTTAGGGTTTTGGGTCAAAATTTAGGTTTTTGGGTTAAAATTAGGGTTCTGTGTTAAATTTAGGGTTTAGGGTCAAAACTTGTGTTTTGGGTTGAATTAGGGTTTTGAGTTAAAAATAGGGTTTTGGGACAAAAATAGAGTTAGAATTAGGGTTTTGGTTCAAATTTAGGGTTTAGGATCAAAATTAGGGCTTAGGCTTTGAATTAGAGTTTTGGGTTAAAAATAGGGTTTTGTGTCTAAATTAGGGCTCTAGGTCCGAATTTGGGTTTTGGGTCAAAATTTCGGTTTTGGCACAAAATTAGGGTTTAGGGTTTGAATTAGGGTTTTGGGTTAAAATTCGGGTTTTGGATTAAAATTCTGGGTCAAATTTAGGGTTTTGGGTCAACATTAGGGTTTAGGATTTGAATTCGATGTTTGGGTCAAAATTACGGTTTTAGAATTAGAGTTTTGGGTCAAAAATAGGGTTAGAATTAGGTTTTGGGTCAAAAATGAAGGTTAGAATTAGGGTTTTGGGTCTAAATTATGGTTTTAGGTTAAATTTAGGGTTCGTGTTAAATTTAGGGTTTAGAGTCAAAATTTAGGGTTTTGGATGAAAATTAGGGTTTTGGGTTCAATTTAGGTTTTGGGACAAAAATAGGGTTTGAATTAGGGTTTTGGTGCGGATTTAGGGTTTTGGATTAAAATTAGGGTTTAGGGTCAAAATTAGGTTTAGGATTTGAATTAGGGTTTGGGTTAAAAATTGGGTTTTGGGTCGAATTAGGGTTATGGGTCAAAAATTTTGGTTTTGGGTCAAAATTAGGGTTCGTGGTTTGAATTAGGTTTGGACTACAAAATAGGGTCTTGGGTCAAAATTAGGGTTCCTGGTTAAATTTAGGGTTTAGAGTCAAAATTTAGGATTTTGGATTAAAATTAGGTTTTGGGTTCAATTTAGGTTTTGGGACAAAAATAGGGTTTGAATTAGGGTTTTGGTTCCGATTTAGGTTTTGGATTAAAATTAGGTTTAGGGTCAAAATTAGGGTTTAGGCTTTGAATTAGGGTTTTGGGTTAAAAATGGGTTTTGTGTCTAAATTAGGGTTTTGGGTTCGAATTAGGGTTTTGGGTCAAAATTAGGCCTGAGTTATAAGTTTTGGGTCAAAATTTGGGTTTGGCCCAAAATTAGGTTTAGGGTTTGAGTCAACATTAGGGTTTAGGGTTTGAATTTGGGTTTTGAGTTTAAAATAGGTTGGAAAAATAGGGTTTTGGTTTTAAAAATAGGGTTGAAATAGGTTGGAATTTAGGTTTAGGGTAAAAATGGGTTGAATTGGGTTTGGATAAAATTGGTGGGGTGGTTTTTGTATTTGGGTCAAATTAGGTTTGGGCTAAATTGGGTTTTGGGTTAAAATTAGGGGTCTGGGTTCTAGTGAAATTTAGGTTTAATAAATTAGTGTTCTTGGTAAAAATTAGGGTATAGGGACAAAAATAGGGTTCGAATTAGGGTTTTGGGTCAAAATTAGGTTTTGGGTCAAATTGGGTTTGGGTCAAAATTAGGGCTTTGGGTTATTTTTTTGGGTCCAAATTAGGGTTTTGGGTCAAAATTAGGTTTAGGGTCCAAATTTGGGTTTTGGGTCAAAAATAGGTGTCGACTTTTGAGTTGAAAAATGGGTTTGGGGACAAAAATAGGGTTAGAATTAGGGTTTTGGGTCCAAATTAGGGTTTTGGGTCAAAATTTAGGGTTTGGGTCAAATAGTTTAGGTCAAAATTAGGTTCTAGGTGAAATTTAGGGTTTAATCTAAATTAGTGTTCTTGGTTAAATTTAGGGTTTGGGACAAAAATAGGGTTCGAATTAGGGTTTTGGGTAAAATTAGTTGAATTAGGTTTTGGGTAAATTAGGGTTTTAGGTCAAAATTAGGGTTTGGGTAAATTATTTGGGTCAAAATGGTTTAAGTCCAAATTAGGGTTTGGGTCAAAATTAGGTTCTCGGTTAAATTTAGGGTTTAGGGTCAAAATTTAGGTTCTGGTCAACATTAGGGTTTAGAGTTTGAATAGGGTTTTGAGGAAAAAAATAGGGTTTTGGGTCCAAATAGAATATTAGGTCTAAATTAGGCTTTGGGTTCAAATTTAGGTTTAGGGTTAAATATAGGGTTTGAGTCAAATTTAGGGTTCTGGGTTAAATTTAGGTTTTGGGACAAAATTTAGGTTTTGGGTTCAAAATTAGGGTCTTGGATTAAATTTAGGGTTTAGGGTCAAAATTAGTTGTGTTTTGGGTTGAATTAGGGTTTTGAGTTAGAAATAGGGTTTTGGGACAAAAATAGAGTTAGAAATTGGGTTTTGGTTCAAATTTAGGTTTAGGATCAAAATTAGGGTTTAGGCTTTGAATTAGAGTTTTGGGTTAAAAATAGGGTTTTGTGTCTAAATTAGGGTTTGAGTCAGAATTTAGGGTTTTGGGTTAAAATTTGGTTTTGGATTAAAATTGGGTCAAATTTAGGGTTTTGGGTCAACATTAGGGTTTGGATTCGGTGTTGTCAAAAAGGGTTTTGGGTTAAAATTAGGGTTTTGGTCAAAAATAGGGTTAAATTAGGGTTTTGGGTCAAAAATAGGGTTAGAATTAGGGTTTTGGGTCAAAATTAGGGTTAGAATTAGGTTTTGGGTCTTTAGGTTTTGGGTTAAATTTAGGTTCTGTTAAATTTAGGTTTTGAGTCAAAATTTAGGGTTTTGGATGAAAATTAGGGTTTGGGTTCAATTTAGGTTTTGGGACAAAAATAGGGTTTGAATTAGGGTTTTGGTTGATTTAGGGTTTTGGATTAAAATTAGGGTTTAGGTCAAAATTAGGGGTTTGAATTGGGTTTTGGTTAAATTGGGTTTTGGATTAGGTTAGGTAAATTTGGGGGTCAATAAGTTGGGTTTTGGGTTAAAATTGGGTTTGAGTCAAAATTAGGGTTTTAGGTTTGAGTCAAAAAGATTTTGGGTTAAAATTAGGTTTTGGGTTATAATTTGGGTTTTGGGTCAAAATTAGGGTTTAAAATGAGGTTTTGGGTCATTAGGTTCAAGATTAAAATTAGGGTTGTGGGTTAAAAATTGGGTTTTGTGTCTAAATTAGGGTTTTGGGGTAGAATTAGGGTTTTGGGTCAAAATTAGGGTTTTGGGTCAAAATTTAGGTTTTGGGTCAAAATTTGGTTCTGGCTCAAAATTAGGGTTTAGGGGTCAAAATTAGGGTTTTAGGGTTAAAATTAGGTTTTGAATTAAAAATTTGGTTATGTCAAAAATAGGGTTAGAATTAGGGTTTTGGGTCAAAATTAGGGTTTAGCAAATAGGGTTTGGTCAAATTTAGGTTTAGAAAAATAGGGGTCTAAATTAGTGTTTTGGTTCAAAATTTGTGTTTTGAGTTAAAATTAGGGTTTTGAGTCTAAATTTAGGGTTTGGATTAATTTTGGGTCCAAATTAGGGTTTGGAGTTCAAATTAGGGTTTTGGGTAATTAGGGTTTTGGGTCAAATTTAGGTCTTGGGTTAAAATTGGGTTTAGGTCAAAATTAGGGGTTAGGATTTGAATTAGGGTCAGGTCAAAATTGGGTTTGGTCAATTAGGGTTTGGGTCAAAATTTTGGGTCTTGGGTCAAAATTAGGGTTGGGTTTGAATTAGGTTTGGATTCAAAATAGGGTTCTTGGGTCAAAATTTAGGGTTTGGGACAAAAAAATTTAGGGTTTAGAGTCAAAATTAGGATTTTGGGTTAGAATTAGGTTTTGGGTCAAATTTAGGCTTTGGGTTATTTTAGGGTTCAAAATTAGGGTTTTGGGTCCAAATTGGGTTTGGGTCAAAATTAGGTTTAGGTTAAAATTTAGGTTTGGGTCAAAATTTAGGGTCTGGGTCAAATTAGGGTTTAGGTTAAAATTAGGGTTTTTGGTAAAAATAGGGTTTTGGGTCAATATTAGGTTTTTAGGGTTTGGTTCAAATTTAGGGTTTGGGTTAAAATTTGGGTTTGGGTCAAAATTTAGGGTTGGTTAAATTTAGGTTTGGGTCAAAATTGGGTTTTTGGGTTAAAATTAGGGTTCTGTGTTAAATTTAGGGTTTAGGGTCAAAAAATTTAGGGTTGAATTAGGGTTTTGAGTTAAAATAGGGTTTTGGGAAAAATAGAGTTAAATAGGTTTTGGTTCAAATTTAGGTTTAGGATAAAAATTAGGCTTAGGCTTTGAAT
>JAUPTC010000386.1:0-51960 GCA_030762895.1 Sophora flavescens
TTTGAAAAGTATTTTCGCGTCTAGTTAAACTAGAGAAAGGAATTCATGAGTCTCGAAACAAGGCAACATGTGCTGATGGTGATTATGCATCCACGATTGAGGCTCTGATTAAGTATTAGAATTTTATCGGAGATTCCCAGGATGAAGATTGGCAATGTAGAAGGTTTGAGGAAGGACTCAGCATGAACTCCGAGAGGGCTATAGTATCTCTTGATATCGAGTTTCCCGAGCTAGTGGAGCGTGCGGTCGTCGAAAGTCTAGATCGAGAGGATGGCTAATGAGCGAAACAATTAAGAAGTGGGGTCCTACTCGGCCAGGTTTTTCGGGCGGTAGTAGCTCGTGGAGGCAGAGGCCGTATACCCAGCCAGTCACGGAACCCAACACAGCACGGTGGTTAGAGAGTTGGTCCCAGCGGCGAAGGCTTATCTTTTTTGAGATGTGGAGAACGCATTATCTTAGAAGCGCATGGAGCAACCTAACTGTTTTCACTGTGGAAAAAAAGTCATCTGGCGAGATTGCGGGGCAATGAGTAGAAGCGGAGATAGCGCGAGGTATGAGAGGAAATGGGAGGCAATAGGAGTGGAGTGGAAGAGGAGTCTAGCAATGAGGACAGGGGAGCAAAGACCTCGGGCCACTTTGGAAGAGTGTTTACCGTGAGGGAGCTGAATCCTCCCAATCTGCTGATCTTATACAAGGTATGTGTTTGATAGCTGGTAGACTACCGTATGTGTTATTTGACTCGGCGCGACACATTCATTTATTTCGTATGAGTGTGTGGATCAATTAAAATTAACTGTTTCTCAATTACAGTATCCCTTACAATATCTACTCCAACTAGTAATCCTTTGACTACTATGTCTATTTGTTTCTGATGTCCTATAGTGGTTGAGAATAGGACATTTATTGTAGACCTTGTCATTTGCCATGCCATGAGATAGATGTTATTCTTGGCATGGATTGGCTTTTGGCTAACCATGTAATGCTAGGCTGCTTCAGTAAGACCTTATCATTTCTTGAGTCTTCTAGTATAGTCTCGCCAATGAAGGAGTATCCATGAGGAGTGACGATTCTCAGTGATGACGTGATCTTGATCGTGGTGGAAACACTAAGACTCTAGTATAGATTTTTATGCCTATCGTGAGAGAGTTTCCGAAGTTTTCCCTCCCGACGTTCCAGGTTTACCACCGAAGGAGAAGGAATTCACCTAGATCTTGTACCGGGGGACGGGACCTATCTATGGCGCCTTATCGGATGTCACTATAGAATTGGCGGAGTTGAAGAAAGCAGTTGGATGACATGTTGGGAAAGGAGTTCATAAGGCGAGTGTTTCACCAGGGGAGCTCAGGTGTTGTTTGTTAAGAAGAAAGATGGAAGTTCTAGGTTGTGCACGGATTATAGGCAGTTAAACAAGGTAACAATTAAGAATAAGTATCCGTTGCCTAGGATGGATGATCCGATGGATCAATTGAAAGGAGCAGGGAGTATTTTCCAAGATTGATTTTTAAGATCCGGATACCATCAGTTAGTGAAGAAGGAAGATATACTAAAACGGCTTTTAGGACAAAGGTATGGACATTCACGAGTATTTAGTTATGCCATTTGGTGACTAATGTCGCCATCGATGTTCAATGGATTATATGAACCGAATATTTAGACCGTTCCTTGATAAGTTTGTTGTTGTATTCATCGACTGACATCCTTATCTATTTCGTACATGGGAAGATCATGAGAAACATTTAAGAATAGTCTTTGCAAGTTAACGAAGGATAGGCGGCTTTATGCTAAACTTTCCAAGTGTGAGTTTTGGATAGAAGAAGTCCAATTTCTTGGACATGTGATCAACAAGGAAGGTATAGCGGAGATCGGCCAAAGGTTGAGGCGGTTCTTAAAGGGGAGCGGCCTAAGTCGGTGAAGTGAAGTGCGGAGTTTTCTAGGTTAGTTGGATATTATCGGAGGTTTTATAGAGGTTTCTGAAGATTGCGTTGTCTATGACGACGGTTGACGAGAAAAATACAACTTTTGTATGGACAGGATAAATGTGAGCCGAGTTTCCAAAAGTGAAGGAAAGGTTGACTACATCACCAGTGTTGACTTTACTAGGATCCATTAGGACAGTTTGACGTATATTGTGATGCGTCATTACCAAGGTTTAGGTTGTGTTCTAATGCAAGATGGAAGAGTGGTGGCTTATGCTTCCCGACAATTGAGAATTCATGAGAGGAACTATCCGACTCATGATTTGGAATTAGCAAACCATAGTGTTCGCATTAAAAATATGGCGACACTTTCTATATGGAGCAAAATTTAATGTTTTACAGTGACCATAAAAAAGTCCAAGTATCTTTCGGCCAAAAGGAGTTGAATATGAGACAACGAAGATGGATGGAGTTTATCAAAGACTATGAGTTTGATTTACTATACCATCATGGGAAGTCTAATGTATTAGCGGATGACTAGAGTAGGAAATCATTGAATATATCCGAAAAGATGGTTAAAGAGTTGAATTCATGGAACAGTTCGTAGATTTGAACTTAGGAATGGAGTTGGTTGAGGATAAAATTTGCTTAGGTATGATCACTATCAGTAGTGATTTTATGAGAGATCTTAAGGATAAAACAGGCTCGGGATCCATATTTACGAGGAGATAAGTAGAGGTATAGATGAAGGTAAAAATTCCGAGTTTAGTAAAGGTACAAATGGTGTTCTGATGTTTTGTGATAGTATTTGTGTGCCCGAGGATTTAGAACTTAGGAAGTTGATATTAGAAGAAGCACATAAGAGTAAGTTGAGTATTCATCCCTGGATCCACTAAAATGTATCGAGGATCTAAAGAAATTGTTTTGGTGGACAAGGATGAAGAAAGAGGTAGCAGAGTATGTTTTATCTTGCACGGTGTGTCGAAGGCTAAGATAGAGCATCAAAAGCCAGCTGGTCTATTACAATCATTAGATATCCCCGAGAATGGAAATGGGATAGCATAGCTATGGATTTTGTGGTTGGACTACCACGAACTCCTAAGAGACATGATGCGATTTGGGTTATCATTGATAGGTTGACGAAGTGTGCTCACTTCTTACCTATGGGTGAAAGCTATAGTTTGGATAAGTTGACCCAAATCTACATCAAAGAAGTTGTTAGGTTGCATGGTGTGCCATCGAGCATTGTCTCGCATCGAGATCCAAGATTTACATCTAGATTTTGGAAACAGATTGCACCATGCTTTGGGGACCAAGTTGAGGATGAGTTACGCTTATCATCCCCAAGCGGATGGGCGATCGAAAGGGCGATTCAATCATTGGAGGACCTTTTAAGAGCTTGTGTTTTGGAACACACAGGAAGTTGGGATGAGTTCTTGCCATTAATTGAATTTACTTACAACAATAGTTTTCCACAGTAGTATAGGGATGGCACCATATGAGGCTTTGTATGGTAGGAAGTGTAGGACACCAGTTATGTTGGTATGAGATTGGTGAAAATCAAGTCTTGGATCCCAGATGTGGTGCAAATGGACTACGGAACAAGTTAGGAAGATAAGGGAAAAGATGAAGGAAGCACAGGATAGGCAAAGGAGCTAAGAATAACAAGAGAAGGAGACCTTTAGAATTCCGGGAGGGCGATCACGTGTTTTTGAGAGTCACTCCGAAGACCGGAATTGGCGGGGCTATCAAAACTAGAAAACTTACTCCTCGATTCCTCGGACCTTTCCAGATTCTTGAAGGATTGGTCCAAAGAGCTTATCATATTGCTTTACCACCTAACCTTGCTAACCTTCATGACGTCTTTCCGTTTCTCCGATTAAGAAAATATTATCCCGATCCTTCACATGTTATTGAGTCCGAGTCTATACAACTGCGAGAGAATCTAGAGTATGAGGCTCTACCATAAGGATAGCAGATAAAGAGATTAAGGAGCTTCGTGGTAGACAAATTCCTTTGGTTAAGGTCATATGGGATGAAACTCTTGGAGATGCTGCTTGGGAACGTGAAGCAGATATGCAACAACGATATCACATCTTTTTCAAGTATGTAAATTCCGAGGACGAAATTTTTTTCTAAGAGGGTAGTAATGTAACACCCTACTTTTTATTTTCCGATTTTTATTTTTTTAGGTAAAAATATTTTTATTTGTATTAACCTTAGGTATAAATGTATTTATTTATATTTTTATACGAGTTCATGGAGATTGATTTTTATGAAATAAAAATCATATCCATATTCTATCTTAGGGTAGAAGCTTACGATAAAAATTTGGGTTGAAAATTGAGATTTTAAACCGTGCGTTTTCCTTTGATAAAGATAATTTTACTGAGCAGAAAACCTAATTTTGACTCATGAACGAAATGGTTTATATTTAAATCATATTTCCAACAAGTTTGGTTAGTTTGAAAATTTTCAATAAAACGAAATATTATGCTTTTTACGGGCGTAAAACCCTAATCGAGGAGCTAACGAGTCGAAACGGAGGCGCTGGAGAGACTCGTTAAGGGATAGGGACAACGAGTCATACATGATGACTCATGGAGGATGAGTCACTAAGCATTTATGAGCATTAAATGCAAGTAATCATGACATTTAGGTAAAAAGACCAAAAATACCCCCAAGCTTTCGCGGGTATTAACAAGACGCATTTACGCACTCTTAACAACTCATTTTACGTGGTTGAAAACCTCCCAAATCTCTACAATTTCGTGCATCCATCTCCAATAAATATTACCTATTTCATTTTGCTTTCGTTTCATTATTTTCCTCTCAAAAGCGAAATCGGTAAACGACTTGAGAGTGCGACGGAATTCACGGAACCGCTATGGATAAGATCGATGACTCATTGGTGAGTCATTTTGTGTGGCCCAAAATCAGCCACACCTCCATCAAATTTGAGCCACATATTATTAACCATAGTTAGCCAAAATAACCTTAGTTAAGTTAATTATAACCTTAGTTAAGTTAATTATAACCTTAGTTAAGCTTATATTAATTTAATAATCACAAAACCCATTAAACCAATTCATTTTAACCAAACAAGGCATAAGATTACTCCTATAAATACCCCAAAACCGTGGCCTCCCTCACCATTTCACTCATCTTCTTCATTCTCTTCATCTTCCCCACCAACCAAGTTACAAAACCCTAAGAACACCGAATTCCCACCAAACATATGACCCTCTTCCTTTCTGAAACTCGGAAAACACTCAACATAAAAGTTGTTCCTCTTTCTCTCTTCTTTCCAACAAGCTAAAGATCATCAAAAACGGATAAGTGGATTGGGAGAAAGGATCAAAATACAGAAACTGCCCAGAATTCCCAGCAACCCACGAAACAGCATAAATAAGGCCCTTTTCACCCCTGTTATGATCCGAACCAAATGAAACCTTAAACACCAAAGTTGTTCCATTTCTTCTTATCTTTCTATCAAGACAAAGTTCGTAATTTTTGGATGAGTATATTGTGAGATACACTCACAATACCATCACACCCTCAAGCTGTCCAGTTTTCAACATAGTGAAGGTTGATCATTTTCTTCATTTCTTCAATCTTCAAGAGGTAAAATCTCATCTCCTTGATCATATAAGCTTTCATATTCATGTATTTATCATGTTTATGCCATGAATCATATTTTTCCATTCCTAGATCTAGAACTTCAAATAATTCTAGAAAATTGTAGAAAAATCCTTTTAATGTGAAACCAATTTCTATGATCTTGTGATGTCTTCCACTTTCATTATCCAAGAGATTGAATTCAACTAAATTTCCTAGCTTAAATTCCTAATATGGGCGAAACCCTAACCCTAAAGGTTAGAGGATTTTGTTTCAAATTTTAGTCTTGTAATAAGTAATCTATGTTAGTTAAGACTCTAGTAACTAGGATCCAAAATATGGCATTAAGAAGATAATCCTAAACCTATTTTCTAAGTCTTGGCCGAACCTAGCCCTAAAGTGTCATAGATGGTTGTTAGTTGAATAATTATAGTTATGTTGTTTGAATAAAGGTGGTTGTGTTAACTTGTGGATGGGGATAACGAGGATCGTTGTGTACGTGTTTCCGGTGCTAACTCGGTGGGGGAAAGAATCATTCTAAATTCGGAATCGATAAGTAGCATATTATATAATAATTGTGTAGGGCGACCTAAACCCTACTAGTAGTTGAGTAAACCGACAAGACCAAAATCACATTGAAAACCTTTTCTCAGTAAAACAAATGGTGATTCGGGATTGTAGGTTTATCGACATTAAGGTTGATTTTATGATATTGAGGATGTTTGGCTTTATTTATTACTTATTTGAGTTGATTGTGATATGTTGGTTGTGATAATTTGCTATATGTGATATTTTATGATATTTGAATATTTTGTTGATATTGTGTTATGCATGATCTGCCTGGTTTGATAAATTGCTTAGTTGATTTTAAGGAAGGATATATGTTGTTCGGGAGATGATTGTTTGGGTGAGAGTTTTGAATATGAATTAGATGTGCCTTGCTATTATTTTATAAAAGTGATGTGATATAGAATGTAAGTGGAGGATATGAGGAAAAGCTTGAGGTACTAGGTTGTTATTGATAAAAGTCAGTGAGAATCATGTGTTGCATTGTTGTTCATAACCGTGTATTTGAGATACACGAGGTCCGAAGTTCTTGTAGACCGTTCCAAATTAGAATTTAAGTTGTGCAGCTATAGTGTCATTGCTTTGCATGAGCACCCTTGATAGAGTGAGAGAGAGAATCAGGGTGTGCACCGACGATACAGTTGCAGCTATAGTGTCATTGCTTTGCATGAGCATTCTTACCATGGATAAGAATGTGCACCGGCGTGGGGAACGTGTCACTTGGGCGACTGACTGGCATCCCTAACGAGGGATGTGTGACAGGAGTAGTAGTGGCCGCATCAGCATAAAGGTCTAGTTGCATGAGTTGAAGGGTAGAGGATGATATATTGAATTGAGGATGATTGTTGATTTTGAATGATGCATGTTTGTGACTATTATTGTATTATATGCTATGAATCTTTTCCACTTATGATGATAGAACTGTTTCTTATCTCCCTATTTCTGTATTTTGGTGTATGTCTACTTTGTTACGTTAGAAGACCAGATGAAGGAATATGTTGCTGAGGAGATGGATGTAA
The DNA here is from genome assembly GCA_030762895.1 of Sophora flavescens. Classification (NCBI taxonomy): domain Eukaryota; kingdom Viridiplantae; phylum Streptophyta; class Magnoliopsida; order Fabales; family Fabaceae; genus Sophora; species Sophora flavescens. The sequence continues at coordinate 7,121 of JAUPTC010000386.1, forward strand.
CTCCATACGAGACGGAGATTGTTGAAGAGTTGAACGACGTTCCGTATGAAGTCGACGCTGAAGAACCATCTACTGATCCTGATAATGTAGCGTAGTAAGTTTAGGGCCAGTGAGTCATATAAGACGTTTCTTGCTTTCAGTTAGTTATAAGAATGTTTGTATAAATAAGTACCGGTGTGGGATCCTACTGAGAGGATACCCTAAACCGTGTTGTGTAAAATAAAGAATAATTATGTGTGTATTTATGTAATATAGTTTTGGTGTGTTTTGTATTTGTAGAAGTTATATGATTATTATTTAAGTTTTAATTTTTACGTATTTTCAACAGTAAGCGCGCGATTAAGTAAATAAATATTAAGGTTTTAATGTAATAATACGATGGGGCACAACGGGGTGTCTCATTTGGTGGTATCAGAGCAGTTCGATTCTAATCGGACTGTGAGGTCTAGGAAGTTGTTACTGGCCGTGTCTAGTTGAATCCACATCGGATTTCAACTATGCTTAGAAGATGGGTAGTGTGTCCGAATCCGACGCGATAAATAACATTAGTGTGGCATATGGTATTTATATACTTGTCTATGTGGTATTATATGTCATACTGTTAAGAGCGAATGATTTGTTTTACAGAATCATGGCTCGTGGAAGAGGACGTCCGATCGGACAAGAATGAGTGAGTAACTCCTGAAAGAATTGTTGGAGCTAACAATGTGGAAAATAATCATACCGGAAGTGGAGGAGAGTCATCTGAGACTCAAGATACCATGAAAGACATAGTTACTGCTCTGTTATTACAAACACAGCAGAATGCTGAGATGCTACAAATGAACAAAGAACAGCAGGAACAACAGAACCAAAGGAGAGCTGCCGCAGCTGAAGATGCCGGAATGGCTACTTTCCTGAAAGGTAAGCCACCCCAATTTCGAGGAGATTATGATCCAGAGAAGGCGGAATGGTGGATACAAGAGATCGAGAAGATATTCGATACCATGCGCTGCAGAGAGGATAGGAAAGTGACGTATGCTGCCTTCATGCTAACTGGAGGAGCAGAGTCTTGGTGGAGAGGCAAGCGAAGATTGCTGGATGCCGAAGGAAGAATTATCAACTGGCAGCTGTTTAGTGACTGCTTCTTTGAAAAGTATTTTCCGCGTCTAGTTCGACGCGAGAAAGAAAGGGAATTCATGAGTCTCAAACAAGGCAACATGACTGTTGGTGATTATGCATCACGATTCGAGGCTCTGATTAAGTATTCCGAATTTTATCAGAGATTCCCAGATGAAGATTGGCAATGTAGAAGGTTTGAGGAAGGACTCCGACATGAACTCCAGAGGGCTATAGTATCTCTTGATATCCAGAGTTTTCCAGAGCTAGTGGAACGATGCAGTGCGATCGAAAGTCTAGATCAGAGGCTGGCTAATGAGCAGAAACAATTAAGAAGTGGGGGTCCTACTCGACCGGGTTTTCAGAGGCGAGGAGGTAGTAACTCTCAGTGGAGACAGAGACCGTATGCCCGACCAGTGCAGACACCAACACCAGCACCAGTGGTTAGAGTTGGTCAACAGCAGCAAGGCTTATCTTGTTTCAGATGTGGAGGACCGCATTATCTTAGAGACTGCATGGAGCAACCTAACTGTTTTCACTGTGGAAAAAAAGGTCATATGGCCCGAGATTGCAGACAGCAGGCTAGGAAACAGCCGATAGCCGCAGGTAGAGGAAATGGAGGCAATAGGAGTGGAGCTGGAAGAGGAGTCACAACAGCAGGACAACAGGGAGCAAGACCTCAGGCCACTGGAAGAGTGTTTACCGTGAGGGGAGCTGAATCCTCTCAATCTGCTGATCTTATACAAGGTATGTGTTTGATAGCTGGTAGACTCTCGTATGTGTTATTTGACTCAGGCGCGACACATTCATTTATTTCGTATGAGTGTGTGGATCAATTAAAATTAACTGTTTCTCAATTACCGTATACCCTTACAATATCTACTCCAACTAGTAATCCTTTGACTACTATGTCTATTTGTTTACAGTGTCCTATAGTGGTTGAGAATAGGACATTTATTGTAGACCTTGTCTGTTTGCCTATGCAACAGATAGATGTTATTCTTGGCATGGATTGGCTTTCGGCTAACCATGTAATGCTAGACTGTTCTAGTAAGACCTTATCATTTCTTGAGTCTTCTAGTATAGTCTCTGCCAATGAAGGAGTATCCATGAGGAGTGACGATTCTCGGCAGTACGTGATGCTGTTCGCGGTGGAAACTACTGAGACTCCTAGTATAGATTTTTATGCCTATCGTGAGAGAGTTTCCTGAAGTTTTCCCTCCCGACGTTCCAGGTTTACCACCAGAACGAGAAGTGGAATTCACCCTAGATCTTGTACCAGGGACAGGACCTATATCTATGGCGCCTTATCGGATGTCACCTATAGAATTGGCGGAGTTGAAGAAACAGTTGGATGACATGTTGGGAAAGGAGTTCATAAGGCCGAGTGTTTCACCATGGGGAGCTCCGGTGTTGTTTGTTAAGAAGAAAGATGGAAGTTCTAGGTTGTGCACGGATTATAGACAGTTAAACAAGGTAACAATTAAGAATAAGTATCCGTTGCCTAGGATAGATGATCTGATGGATCAATTGAAAGGAGCAGGAGTATTTTCCAAGATTGATTTAAGATCCTGGATACCATCGATTAGAGTGAAGAAGGAAGATATACTAAAAACGGCTTTTAGGACAAGGTATGGACATTACGAGTATTTAGTTATGCCATTTGGTGTGACTAATGCGCCAGCAGTGTTCATGGATTATATGAACCGAATATTTAGACCGTTCCTTGATAAGTTTGTTGTTGTATTCATCGACGACATCCTTATCTATTCTCGTACATGGGAAGATCATGAGAAACATTTAAGAATAGTGCTGCAAGTTCTGAAGGATAGGCGACTTTATGCTAAACTTTCCAAGTGTGAGTTTTGGATAGAAGAAGTCCAATTTCTTGGACATGTGATCAACAAGGAAGGTATAGCAAGTAGATCCAAAGCAAAGGTTGAGGCAGTTCTTAAATGGGAACGGCCTAAGTCAGTGAGTGAAGTACGGAGTTTTCTAGGGTTAGCTGGATATTATCGGAGGTTTATAGAGGGTTTCTCGAAGATTGCGTTGTCTATGACGCAGTTGACGAGGAAAAATACAGCTTTTGTATGGACAGATAAATGTGAGCAGAGTTTCCAAAAGTGAAGGAAAGGTTGACTACATCACCTGTGTTGACTTTACCGGATCCATTAGGACAGTTTGACGTATATTGTGATGCGTCATACCAAGGTTTAGGTTGTGTTCTAATGCAAGATGGAAGAGTGGTGGCTTATGCTTCCCGACAATTGAGAATTCATGAGAGGAACTATCCGACTCATGATTTGGAATTAGCAGCCATAGTGTTCGCATTAAAAATATGGCGACACTTTCTATATGGAGCAAAATTTAATGTTTACAGTGACCATAAAAGTCCAAGTATCTGTTCGACCAAAAGGAGTTGAATATGAGACAACGAAGATGGATGGAGTTTATCAAAGACTATGAGTTTGATTTACTATACCATCCTGGGAAGGCGAATGTAGTAGCGGATGCCTTGAGTAGGAAATCATTGCATGTGTCCGCAATGATGGTTAAAGAGTTGGAATTACTGGAACAGTTCAGAGATTTGAACTTAGGAATGGAGTTGGTTGAGGATAAAATTTGCTTAGGTATGATCACTATCAGTAGTGATTTTATGAGAGATCTTAAGGATAAACAGGCTCAGGATCCATATTTACAGGAGATAAGTAGAGGTATAGATGAAGGTAAAAATTCTGAGTTTAGTAAAGGAACAAATGGTGTACTGAGGTTTAGGGATAGAATATGTGTGCCCGAGGATTTAGAACTTAGGAAGTTGATATTAGAAGAAGCACATAAGAGTAAGTTGAGTATTCATCCTGGATCCACTAAAATGTATCAGGATCTAAAGAAATTGTTTTGGTGGACAAGGATGAAGAAAGAGGTAGCAGAGTATGTTTTATCTTGCCTGGTGTGTCAGAAGGCTAAGATAGAGCATCAAAAGCCAGCTGGTCTATTACAATCATTAGATATCCCAGAATGGAAATGGGATAGCATAGCTATGGATTTTGTGGTTGGACTACCACGAACTCCTAAGAGACATGATGCGATTTGGGTTATCATTGATAGGTTGACGAAGTGTGCTCACTTCTTACCTATGGGTGAAAGCTATAGTTTGGATAAGTTGACCCAAATCTACATCAAAGAAGTTGTTAGGTTGCATGGTGTGCCATCGAGCATTGTCTCAGACCGAGATCCAAGATTTACATCTAGATTTTGGAAACAGTTGCACCATGCTTTGGGGACCAAGTTGAGGATGAGTTCTGCTTATCATCCCCAAACGGATGGACAGACAGAAAGGACGATTCAATCATTGGAGGACCTTTTAAGAGCTTGTGTTTTGGAACACACTGGAAGTTGGGATGAGTTCTTGCCATTAATTGAATTTACTTACAACAATAGTTTTCACAGTAGTATAGGGATGGCACCATATGAGGCTTTGTATGGTAGGAAGTGTAGGACACCGTTATGTTGGTATGAGATTGGTGAAAATCAAGTCTTGGATCCAGATGTGGTGCAACAGACTACGGAACAAGTTAGGAAGATAAGGGAAAAGATGAAGGAAGCACAGGATAGGCAAAGGAGCTACGAAAGAACAAGAGAAGGAGACCTTTAGAATTCCAGGAGGGCGATCACGTGTTTTTGAGAGTCACTCCGAAGACCGGAATTGGCAGGGCTATCAAAACTAGAAAACTTACTCCTCGATTCCTCGGACCTTTCCAGATTCTTCGAAGGATTGGTCCAGTAGCTTATCATATTGCTTTACCACCTAACCTTGCTAACCTTCATGACGTCTTTCACGTTTCTCAGTTAAGAAAATATTATCCTGATCCTTCACATGTTATTGAGTCTGAGTCTATACAACTCGCGAGAGAATCTAGAGTATGAGGCCTCTACCTGTAAGGATAGCGAGATAAAGAGATTAAGGAGCTTCGTGGTAGACAAATTCCTTTGGTTAAGGTCATATGGGATGAAACTACTGGAGATGCTACTTGGGAACGTGAAGCAGATATGCAACAACGATATCCACATCTTTTCTGAAGTATGTAAATTCCGAGGACGAAATTTTTTTCTAAGAGGGGTAGTAATGTAACACCCTACTTTTTATTTTCCGATTTTTATTTTTTTCAGTAAAAATATTTTCGCTGTATTAACCGGTATAAATGTATTTATTTATATTTTTATACGAGTTCATGGAGATTGATTTTTATGAAATAAAAATCATATCCATATTCTATCTTAGGGTAGAAGCTTACGATAAAAATTTGGGTTGAAAATTCAGACGGAAACCGGTCTGCGTTTTCACTGACAGTATAATTTTACTGAGCAGAAAACCTAATTTTGACTCATGAACGAAATGGTTTATATTTAAATCATATTTCCAACAAGTTTGGTTAGTTTGAAAATTTTCAGTCGAAAACGAAATATTATGCTTTTACGGCGTAAAACCCTAATCGAGGAGCTAACGGAGTCGAAAACGGAACTGCAGAGACTCGTCAAGGGATAGGGACAACGAGTCATACATGATGACTCATGGAGGATGAGTCACTAAGCATTTATGAGCATTAAATGCAAGTAATCATGACATTTAGGTAAATGACCAAAATACCCCCAAGCTTTGCGGGTATTAACAAGACGCATTTACGCACTCTTAACAACTCATTTTACGTGGTTGAAAACCTCCCAAATCTCTACAATTTCGTGCATCCATCTCCAATAAATATTACCTATTTCATTTTGCTTTCGTTTCATTATTTTCCTCTCAAAAACTGAAATCGGGTAAACGACGGGAGTCTGCGTCACGGAATTTCCGGGAACCGCTATGGATAAGATCGATGACTCATTGGTGAGTCATTTTGTGTGGCCCAAAATCAGCCACACCTCCATCAAATTTGAGCCACATATTATTAACCATAGTTAGCCAAAATAACCTTAGTTAAGTTAATTATAACCTTAGTTAAGTTAATTATAACCTTAGTTAAGCTTATATTAATTTAATAATCACAAAACCCATTAAACCAATTCATTTTAACCAAACAAGGCATAAGATTACTCCTATAAATACCCCAAAACCGTGGCCTCCCTCACCATTTCACTCATCTTCTTCATTCTCTTCATCTTCCCCACCAACCAAGTTACAAAACCCTAAGAACACCGAATTCCCACCAAACATATGACCCTCTTCCTTTCTGAAACTCGGAAAACACTCAACATAAAAGTTGTTCCTCTTTCTCTCTTCTTTCCAACAAGCTAAAGATCATCAAAAACGGATAAGTGGATTGGGAGAAAGGATCAAAATACAGAAACTGCCCAGAATTCCCAGCAACCCACGAAACAGCATAAATAAGGCCCTTTTCACCCCTGTTATGATCCGAACCAAATGAAACCTTAAACACCAAAGTTGTTCCATTTCTTCTTATCTTTCTATCAAGACAAAGTTCGTAATTTTTGGATGAGTATATTGTGAGATACACTCACAATACCATCACACCCTCAAGCTGTCCAGTTTTCAACATAGTGAAGGTTGATCATTTTCTTCATTTCTTCAATCTTCAAGAGGTAAAATCTCATCTCCTTGATCATATAAGCTTTCATATTCATGTATTTATCATGTTTATGCCATGAATCATATTTTTCCATTCCTAGATCTAGAACTTCAAATAATTCTAGAAAATTGTAGAAAAATCCTTTTAATGTGAAACCAATTTCTATGATCTTGTGATGCCTTCCACTTTCATTATCCAAGAGATTGAATTCAACTAAATTTCCTAGCTTAAATTCCTAATATGGGTCGAAACCCTAACCCTAAAGGTTAGAGGATTTTGTTTCAAATTTTAGTCTTGTAATAAGTAATCTATGTTAGTTAAGACTCTAGTAACTAGGATCCAAAATATGGCATTAAGAAGATAATCCTAAACCTATTTTCTAAGTCTTGGCCGAACCTAGCCCTAAAGTGTCATAGATGGTTGTTAGTTGAATAATTATAGTTATGTTGTTTGAATAAAGGTGGTTGTGTTAACTTGTGCGGGATAACGAGGATCGTTGTGTACGTGTTTCGGTGCTAACTCAGGTGGGGGAAAGAATCATTCTACCGTCGGAATCGATAAGTAGCATATTATATAATAATTGTGTAGTAGGCGACCTAAACCCTACTAGTAGTTGAGTAACCGACAAGACCAAAATCACATTGAAAACCTTTTCTGTAAAACAAATGGTGATTCGGGGATTGTAGGTTTATCGACATTAAGGTTGATTTTATGATATTGAGGATGTTTGGCTTTATTTATTACTTATTTGAGTTGATTGTGATATGTTGGTTGTGATAATTTGCTATATGTGATATTTTATGATATTTGAATATTTTTTTGATATTGTGTTATGCATGATCAGCCTGGTTTGATAAATTGCTTAGTTGATTTTAAGGAAGGATATATGTTGTTCGGGAGATGATTGTTTGGGTGAGAGTTTTGAATATGAATTAGATGTGCCTTGCTATTATTTTATAAAAGTGATGTGATATAGAATGTAAGTGGAGGATATGAGGAAAAGCTTGAGGTACTAGGTTGTTATTGATAAAAGTCAGTGAGAATCATGTGTTGCATTGTTGTTCATAACCGTGTATTTGAGATACACGAGGTCCGAAGTTCTTGTAGACCGTTCCAAATTAGAATTTAAGTTGTGCAGCTATAGTGTCATTGCTTTGCATGAGCACCCTTGATAGAGTGAGAGAGAGAATCAGGGTGTGCACCGACGATACGATTGCAGCTATAGTGTCATTGCTTTGCATGAGCATTCTTACCATGGATAAGAATGTGCACCGGCGTGGGGAACGTGTCACTTGGGCGATCGACCGGCATCCCTAACGAGGGATGTGTGACAGAGTAGTAGTGGCATCAGCAAAGATAAAGGTCTAGTTGCATGAGTTGAAGGGTAGAGGATGATATATTGAATTGAGGATGATTGTTGATTTTGAATGATGCATGTTTGTGACTATTATTGTATTATATGCTATGAATCTTTTCCACTTATGATGATAGAACTGTTTCTTATCTCCCTATTTCTGTATTTTGGTGTATGTCTACTTTGTTACGTTAGAAGACCAGATGAAGGAATATGTTGCTGAGGAGATGGATGTAACTCCATACAAGACGGAGATTGTTGAAGAGTTGAACGACGTTCCGTATGAAGTCGACGCTGAAGAACCATCTACTGATCCTGATAATGTAGCGTAGTAAGTTTAGGGCCAGTGAGTCATATAAGACGTTTCTTGCTTTGATTAGTTATAAGAATGTTTGTATAAATAAGTACCGGTGTGGGATCCTACTGAGAGGATACCCTAAACCGTGTTGTGTAAAATAAAGAATAATTATGTGTGTATTTATGTAATATAGTTTTGGTGTGTTTTGTATTTGTAGAAGTTATATGATTATTATTTAAGTTTTAATTTTTACGTATTTTCAACAGTAAGCGCGCGATTAAGTAAATAAATATTAAGGTTTTAATGTAATAATACGATGGGGCACAACGGGGTGTCTCATTTGGTGGTATCAGAGCAGTTCGATTCTAATCGGACTGTGAGGTCTAGGAAGTTGTTCTTGGTCGTGTCTAGTTGAATCCACATCGGATTTCAACTATGCTTAGAAGATGGGTAGTGTGTCCGAATCCGACGCGATAAATAACATTAGTGTGGCATATGGTATTTATATACTTGTCTATGTGGTATTATATGTCATACTGTTAAGAGCGAATGATTTGTTTTACAGAATCATGGCTCGTGGAAGAGGACGTCCGATCGGCAATGAATGACAGAACTCCTGAAAGAATTGTTGGAGCTAACAATGTGGAAAATAATCATACCGGAAGTGGAGGAGAGTCATCTGAGACTCAAGATACCATGAAAGACATAGTTACTGCTCTGTTATTACAAACACAGCAGAATGCTGAGATGCTACAAATGAACAAAGAACAGCAGGAACAACAGAACCAAAGGAGAGCCGCCGCAGCTGAAGATGCCGGAATGGCTACTTTCCTGAAAGGTAAGCCACCCCAATTTCGAGGAGATTATGATCCAGAGAAGGCGGAATGGTGGATACAAGAGATCGAGAAGATATTCGATACCATGCGCTGCAGAGAGGATAGGAAAGTGACGTATGCTGCCTTCATGCTAACTGGAGGAGCAGAGTCTTGGTGGAGAGGCAAGCGAAGATTGCTGGATGCCGAAGGAAGAATTATCAACTGGCAGCTGTTTAGTGACTGCTTCTTTGAAAAGTATTTTCCGCGTCTAGTTCGACGCGAGAAAGAAAGGGAATTCATGAGTCTCAAACAAGGCAACATGACTGTTGGTGATTATGCATCACGATTCGAGGCTCTGATTAAGTATTCCGAATTTTATCAGAGATTCCCAGATGAAGATTGGCAATGTAGAAGGTTTGAGGAAGGACTCCGACATGAACTCCAGAGGGCTATAGTATCTCTTGATATCCAGAGTTTTCCAGAGCTAGTGGAACGATGCAGTGCGATCGAAAGTCTAGATCAGAGGATGGCTAATGAGCAGAAACAATTAAGAAGTGGGGGTCCTACTCGACCGGGTTTTCAGAGGCGAGGAGGTAGTAACCTCGGTGGAGACAGAGACCGTATGCCCGACCGGTCTGAGACACCAACACAAAGACCGAGTGGTTAGAGTTGGTCAACAAGCAGCAAGGCTTATCTTGTTTCAGATGTGGAGGACCGCATTATCTTAGAGACTGCATGGAGCAACCTAACTGTTTTCACTGTGGAAAAAAAGGTCATATGGCCCGAGATTGCAGACAGCAGGCTAGGAAACAGCCGATAGCCGCAGGTAGAGGAAATGGAGGCAATAGGAGTGGAGCTGGAAGAGGAGTCACAACAGCAGGACAACAGGGAGCAAGACCTCAGGCCACTGGAAGAGTGTTTACCGTGAGGGGAGCTGAATCCTCTCAATCTGCTGATCTTATACAAGGTATGTGTTTGATAGCTGGTAGACTCTCGTATGTGTTATTTGACTCAGGCGCGACACATTCATTTATTTCGTATGAGTGTGTGGATCAATTAAAATTAACTGTTTCTCAATTACCGTATACCCTTACAATATCTACTCCAACTAGTAATCCTTTGACTACTATGTCTATTTGTTTACAGTGTCCTATAGTGGTTGAGAATAGGACATTTATTGTAGACCTTATCCATTTGCCTATGCAATGAGATAGATGTTATTCTTGGCATGGATTGGCTTTCGGCTAACCATGTAATGCTAGACTGTTCTAGTAAGACCTTATCATTTCTTGAGTCTTCTAGTATAGTCTCTGCCAATGAAGGAGTATCCATGAGGAGTGACGATTCTCGGCAGTACGTGATGCTGTTCGCGGTGGAAACTACTGAGACTCCTAGTATAGATTCTATGCCTATCGTGAGAGAGTTTCCTGAAGTTTTCCCTCCCGACGTTCCAGGTTTACCACCAGAACGAGAAGTGGAATTCACCCTAGATCTTGTACCAGGGACAGGACCTATATCTATGGCGCCTTATCGGATGTCACCTATAGAATTGGCGGAGTTGAAGAAACAGTTGGATGACATGTTGGGAAAGGAGTTCATAAGGCCGAGTGTTTCACCATGGGGAGCTCCGGTGTTGTTTGTTAAGAAGAAAGATGGAAGTTCTAGGTTGTGCACGGATTATAGACAGTTAAACAAGGTAACAATTAAGAATAAGTATCCGTTGCCTAGGATAGATGATCTGATGGATCAATTGAAAGGAGCAGGAGTATTTTCCAAGATTGATTTAAGATCTGGATACCATCAGATTAGAGTGAAGAAGGAAGATATACTAAAAACGGCTTTTAGGACAAGGTATGGACATTACGAGTATTTAGTTATGCCATTTGGTGTGACTAATGCGCCAGCAGTGTTCATGGATTATATGAACCGAATATTTAGACCGTTCCTTGATAAGTTTGTTGTTGTATTCATCGACGACATCCTTATCTATTCTCGTACATGGGAAGATCATGAGAAACATTTAAGAATAGTGCTGCAAGTTCTGAAGGATAGGCAGCTTTATGCTAAACTTTCCAAGTGTGAGTTTTGGATAGAAGAAGTCCAATTTCTTGGACATGTGATCAACAAGGAAGGTATAGCAGTAGATCCAGCAAAGGTTGAGGCAGTTCTTAAATGGGAACGGCCTAAGTCAGTGAGTGAAGTACGGAGTTTTCTAGGGTTAGCTGGATATTATCGGAGGTTTATAGAGGGTTTCTCGAAGATTGCGTTGTCTATGACGCAGTTGACGAGGAAAAATACAGCTTTTGTATGGACAGATAAATGTGAGCAGAGTTTCCAAAAGTCAAGGAAAGGTTGACTACATCACCCTGTGTTGACTTTACTAGGATCCATTAGGACAGTTTGACGTATATTGTGATGCGTCATACCAAGGTTTAGGTTGTGTTCTAATGCAAGATGGAAGAGTGGTGGCTTATGCTTCCCGACAATTGAGAATTCATGAGAGGAACTATCCGACTCATGATTTGGAATTAGCAGCCATAGTGTTCGCATTAAAAATATGGCGACACTTTCTATATGGAGCAAAATTTAATGTTTACAGTGACCATAAAAGTCCAAGTATCTATTCGACCAAAAGGAGTTGAATATGAGACAACGAAGATGGATGGAGTTTATCAAAGACTATGAGTTTGATTTACTATACCATCCTGGGAAGGCGAATGTAGTAGCGGATGCCTTGAGTAGGAAATCATTGCATGTGTCCGCAATGATGGTTAAAGAGTTGGAATTACTGGAAAGCGTTGAGAGATTTGAACTTAGGAATGGAGTTGGTTGAGGATAAAATTTGCTTAGGTATGATCACTATCAGTAGTGATTTTATGAGAGATCTTAAGGATAAACAGGCTCAGGATCCATATTTACAGGAGATAAGTAGAGGTATAGATGAAGGTAAAAATTCTGAGTTTAGTAAAGGAACAAATGGTGTACTGAGGTTTAGGGATAGAATATGTGTGCCCGAGGATTTAGAACTTAGGAAGTTGATATTAGAAGAAGCACATAAGAGTAAGTTGAGTATTCATCCTGGATCCACTAAAATGTATCAGGATCTAAAGAAATTGTTTTGGTGGACAAGGATGAAGAAAGAGGTAGCAGAGTATGTTTTATCTTGCCTGGTGTGTCAGAAGGCTAAGATAGAGCATCAAAAGCCAGCTGGTCTATTACAATCATTAGATATCCCAGAATGGAAATGGGATAGCATAGTTATGGATTTTGTGGTTGGACTACCACGAACTCCTAAGAGACATGATGCGATTTGGGTTATCATTGATAGGTTGACGAAGTGTGCTCACTTCTTACCTATGGGTGAAAGCTATAGTTTGGATAAGTTGACCCAAATCTACATCAAAGAAGTTGTTAGGTTGCATGGTGTGCCATCGAGCATTGTCTCAGACCGAGATCCAAGATTTACATCTAGATTTTGGAAACAGTTGCACCATGCTTTGGGGACCAAGTTGAGGATGAGTTCTGCTTATCATCCCCAAACGGATGGACAGTCAGAAAGGACGATTCAATCATTGGAGGACCTTTTAAGAGCTTGTGTTTTGGAACACACAGGAAGTTGGGATGAGTTCTTGCCATTAATTGAATTTACTTACAACAATAGTTTTCACAGTAGTATAGGGATGGCACCATATGAGGCTTTGTATGGTAGGAAGTGTAGGACACCGTTATGTTGGTATGAGATTGGTGAAAATCAAGTCTTGGATCCAGATGTGGTGCAACAGACTACGGAACAAGTTAGGAAGATAAGGGAAAAGATGAAGGAAGCACAGGATAGGCAAAGGAGCTACAGTAACAAGAGAAGGAGACCTTTAGAATTCCCGGAGGGCGATCACGTGTTTTTGAGAGTCACTCCGAAGACCGGAATTGGCAGGGGCTATCAAAACTAGAAAACTTACTCCTCGATTCCTCGGACCTTTCCAGATTCTTCGAAGGATTGGTCCAGTAGCTTATCATATTGCTTTACCACCTAACCTTGCTAACCTTCATGACGTCTTTCACGTTTCTCAGTTAAGAAAATATTATCCTGATCCTTCACATGTTATTGAGTCTGAGTCTATACAACTGCGAGAGAATCTAGAGTATGAGGCTCTACCTGTAAGGATAGCAGATAAAGAGATTAAGGAGCTTCGTGGTAGACAAATTCCTTTGGTTAAGGTCATATGGGATGAAACTACTGGAGATGCTACTTGGGAACGTGAAGCAGATATGCAACAACGATATCCACATCTTTTCTGAAGTATGTAAATTCCGAGGACGAAATTTTTTTCTAAGAGGGGTAGTAATGTAACACCCTACTTTTTATTTTCCGATTTTTATTTTTTTTCAGTAAAAATATTTTCGCTGTATTAACCGGTATAAATGTATTTATTTATATTTTTATACGAGTTCATGGAGATTGATTTTTATGAAATAAAAATCATATCCATATTCTATCTTAGGGTAGAAGCTTACGATAAAAATTTGGGTTGAAAATTCAGACGGAAACCGGTCTGCGTTTTCACTGACAGTATAATTTTACTGAGCAGAAAACCTAATTTTGACTCATGAACGAAATGGTTTATATTTAAATCATATTTCCAACAAGTTTGGTTAGTTTGAAAATTTTCAGTCGAAAACGAAATATTATGCTTTTTACGGGCGTAAAACCCTAATCGAGGAGCTAACGGAGTCGAAAAACGGGCGCAGAGACTCGTCAAGGGATAGGGACAACGAGTCATACATGATGACTCATGGAGGATGAGTCACTAAGCATTTATGAGCATTAAATGCAAGTAATCATGACATTTAGGTAAAAAGACCAAAATACCCCCAAGCTTTCGCGGGTATTAACAAGACGCATTTACGCACTCTTAACAACTCATTTTACGTGGTTGAAAACCTCCCAAATCTCTACAATTTCGTGCATCCATCTCCAATAAATATTACCTATTTCATTTTGCTTTCGTTTCATTATTTTCCTCTCAAAAACTGAAATCGGGTAAACGACGGAGCTGCGTACGGAATTTCCGGGAACCGCTATGGATAAGATCGATGACTCATTGGTGAGTCATTTTGTGTGGCCCAAAATCAGCCACACCTCCATCAAATTTGAGCCACATATTATTAACCATAGTTAGCCAAAATAACCTTAGTTAAGTTAATTATAACCTTAGTTAAGTTAATTATAACCTTAGTTAAGCTTATATTAATTTAATAATCACAAAACCCATTAAACCAATTCATTTTAACCAAACAAGGCATAAGATTACTCCTATAAATACCCCAAAACCGTGGCCTCCCTCACCATTTCACTCATCTTCTTCATTCTCTTCATCTTCCCCACCAACCAAGTTACAAAACCCTAAGAACACCGAATTCCCACCAAACATATGACCCTCTTCCTTTCTGAAACTCGGAAAACACTCAACATAAAAGTTGTTCCTCTTTCTCTCTTCTTTCCAACAAGCTAAAGATCATCAAAAACGGATAAGTGGATTGGGAGAAAGGATCAAAATACAGAAACTGCCCAGAATTCCCAGCAACCCACGAAACAGCATAAATAAGGCCCTTTTCACCCCTGTTATGATCCGAACCAAATGAAACCTTAAACACCAAAGTTGTTCCATTTCTTCTTATCTTTCTATCAAGACAAAGTTCGTAATTTTTGGATGAGTATATTGTGAGATACACTCACAATACCATCACACCCTCAAGCTGTCCAGTTTTCAACATAGTGAAGGTTGATCATTTTCTTCATTTCTTCAATCTTCAAGAGGTAAAATCTCATCTCCTTGATCATATAAGCTTTCATATTCATGTATTTATCATGTTTATGCCATGAATCATATTTTTCCATTCCTAGATCTAGAACTTCAAATAATTCTAGAAAATTGTAGAAAAATCCTTTTAATGTGAAACCAATTTCTATGATCTTGTGATGCCTTCCACTTTCATTATCCAAGAGATTGAATTCAACTAAATTTCCTAGCTTAAATTCCTAATATGGGCCGAAACCCTAACCCTAAAGGTTAGAGGATTTTGTTTCAAATTTTAGTCTTGTAATAAGTAATCTATGTTAGTTAAGACTCTAGTAACTAGGATCCAAAATATGGCATTAAGAAGATAATCCTAAACCTATTTTCTAAGTCTTGGCCGAACCTAGCCCTAAAGTGTCATAGATGGTTGTTAGTTGAATAATTATAGTTATGTTGTTTGAATGAAGGTGGTTGTGTTAACTTGTGGCGGGATAACGAGGATCGTTGTGTACGTGTTTCCGGTGCTAACTCAGGTGGGGGAAAGAATCATTCTACCGTCGGAATCGATAAGTAGCATATTATATAATAATTGTGTAGGGCGACCTAAACCCTACTAGTAGTTGAGTAACCGACAAGACCAAAATCACATTGAAAACCTTTTCTGTAAAACAAATGGTGATTCGGGGATTGTAGGTTTATCGACATTAAGGTTGATTTTATGATATTGAGGATGTTTGGCTTTATTTATTACTTATTTGAGTTGATTGTGATATGTTGGTTGTGATAATTTGCTATATGTGATATTTTATGATATTTGAATATTTTTTTGATATTGTGTTATGCATGATCTGCCTGGTTTGATAAATTGCTTAGTTGATTTTAAGGAAGGATATATGTTGTTCGGGAGATGATTGTTTGGGTGAGAGTTTTGAATATGAATTAGATGTGCCTTGCTATTATTTTATAAAAGTGATGTGATATAGAATGTAAGTGGAGGATATGAGGAAAAGCTTGAGGTACTAGGTTGTTATTGATAAAAGTCAGTGAGAATCATGTGTTGCATTGTTGTTCATAACCGTGTATTTGAGATACACGAGGTCCGAAGTTCTTGTAGACCGTTCCAAATTAGAATTTAAGTTGTGCAGCTATAGTGTCATTGCTTTGCATGAGCACCCTTGATAGAGTGAGAGAGAGAATCAGGGTGTGCAAGACGATACAATTGCAGCTATAGTGTCATTGCTTTGCATGAGCATTCTTACCATGGATAAGAATGTGCACCGGGCGTGGGGAACGTGTCACTTGGGCGATCGACCGGCATCCCTAACGAGGGATGTGTGACGAGAGTAGTAGTGGCCACATCATCAGCATAAAGGTCTAGTTGCATGAGTTGAAGGGTAGAGGATGATATATTGAATTGAGGATGATTGTTGATTTTGAATGATGCATGTTTGTGACTATTATTGTATTATATGCTATGAATCTTTTCCACTTATGATGATAGAACTGTTTCTTATCTCCCTATTTCGTATTTTGGTGTATGTCTACTTTGTTACGTTAGAAGACCAGATGAAGGAATATGTTGCTTGAGGAGATGGATGTAACTCCATACAGAAGACGGAGATTGTTGAAGAGTTGAACGGCGTTCCCGTATGAAGTCGACGCTGAAGAACCATCTCACTGATCCCGATAATGTAGCGTAGTAAGTTTAGGGCCATGAGTCATATAAGACGTTTCTTGCTTTGATTAGTTATAAGAATTTTTGTATAAATAAGTACCGGTTTGGGATCCTACTGAGAGGATACCCTAAACCGTGTTGTGTAAAATAAAGAATAATTATGTGTGTATTTATGTAATATAGTTTTGGTGTGTTTTGTATTTGTAGAAGTTATATGATTATTATTTAAGTTTTAATTTTTACGTATTTTCAACAGGAACCGCTAGATTAAGTAAATACATATTAAGGTTTTAATGTAATAATACGATGGGGCACAACGGGGTGTCTCATTTGGTGGTATCAGAGCATTTCGATTCTAATCGGTTTGTGAGGTCTAGGAAGTGTTTACTGGCCGTGTCTAGTTGAATCCACATCGGATTTCAACTATGCTTAGAAGATGGGTAGTGTGTCCGAATCCGACGCGATAAATAACATTAGTGTGGCATATGGTATTTATATACTTGTCTATGTGGTATTATATGTCATACTGTTAAGAGCGAATGATTTGTTTTACAGAATCATGGCTCGTGGAAGAGGACGTCCGATCGACGATAATGTGAGAACTCCGAAAGAATTGTTGGAGCTAACAATGTGGAAAATAATCATACGGAAGTGGAGGAGAGTCATCCGAGACTCAAGATACCATGAAAGACATAGTTCTTGCTCTGTTATTACAAACACGCGAGAATCTTGAGATGCTACAAATGAACAAAGAACAGCAGGAACAACGAGAACCAAAGGAGAGCCGCCGCAGTGAAGATGCCGGAATGGCTACTTTCCGAAAGGTAAGCCACCCCAATTTCGAGGAGATTATGATCCAGAGAAGGCGGAATGGTGGATACAAGAGATCGAGAAGATATTCGATACCATGCGCTGCAGAGAGGATAGGAAAGTGACGTATGCTGCCTTCATGCTAACTGGAGGAGCAGAGTCTTGGTGGAGAGGCAAGCGAAGATTGCTGGATGCCGAAGGAAGAATTATCAACTGGCAGCTGTTTAGTGACTGCTTCTTTGAAAAGTATTTTCCGCGTCTAGTTCGACGCGAGAAAGAAAGGGAATTCATGAGTCTCAAACAAGGCAACATGACTGTTGGTGATTATGCATCACGATTCGAGGCTCTGATTAAGTATTCCGAATTTTATCAGAGATTCCCAGATGAAGATTGGCAATGTAGAAGGTTTGAGGAAGGACTCGACATGAACTCCGAGTGGGCTATAGTATCTCTTGATATCCAGAGTTTTCCAGAGCTAGTGGAACGATGCAGTGCGATCGAAAGTCTAGATCAGAGGATGGCTAATGAGCAGAAACAATTAAGAAGTGGGGGTCCTACTCGACCGGGTTTTCAGAGGCGAGGAGGTAGTAACTCTCAGTGGAGACAGAGACCGTATGCCCGACCAGTGCAGATACCAACACCAGCACCAGTGGTTAGAGTTGGTCAACAGCAGCAAGGCTTATCTTGTTTCAGATGTGGAGGACCGCATTATCTTAGAGACTGCATGGAGCAACCTAACTGTTTTCACTGTGGAAAAAAAGGTCATATGGCCCGAGATTGCAGACAGCAGGCTAGGAAACAGCCGATAGCCGCAGGTAGAGGAAATGGAGGCAATAGGAGTGGAGCTGGAAGAGGAGTCACAACAGCAGGACAACAGGGAGCAAGACCTCAGGCCACTGGAAGAGTGTTTACCGTGAGGGGAGCTGAATCCTCTCAATCTGCTGATCTTATACAAGGTATGTGTTTGATAGCTGGTAGACTCTCGTATGTGTTATTTGACTCAGGCGCGACACATTCATTTATTTCGTATGAGTGTGTGGATCAATTAAAATTAACTGTTTCTCAATTACCGTATACCCTTACAATATCTACTCCAACTAGTAATCCTTTGACTACTATGTCTATTTGTTTACTGATGTCCTATAGTGGTTGAGAATAGGACATTTATTGTAGACCTTGTCCTGTTTGCCTATGCAACAGAGATAGATGTTATTCTTGGCATGGATTGGCTTTGGCTAACCATGTAATGCTAGACTGTTCTAGTAAGACCTTATCATTTCTTGAGTCTTCTAGTATAGTCTCTGCCAATGAAGGAGTATCCATGAGGAGTGACGATTCTCGGCAGTACGTGATGCTGTTCGCGGTGGAAACTACTGAGACTCCTAGTATAGATTCTATGCCTATCGTGAGAGAGTTTCCTGAAGTTTTCCCTCCCGACGTTCCAGGTTTACCACCCCGAGCGAGAAGTGGAATTCACCCTAGATCTTGTACCAGGGGACAGGACCTATATCTATGGCGCCTTATCGGATGTCACCTATAGAATTGGCGCAGTTGAAGAAACAGTTGGATGACATGTTGGGAAAAGGAGTTCATAAGGCCGAGTGTTTCACCATGGGGAGCTCCGGTGTTGTTTGTTAAGAAGAAAGATGGAAGTTCTAGGTTGTGCACGGATTATAGACAGTTAAACAAGGTAACAATTAAGAATAAGTATCCGTTGCCTAGGATAGATGATCTGATGGATCAATTGAAAGGAGCAGGGGTATTTTCCAAGATTGATTTAAGATCCGGATACCATCGATTAGAGTGAAGAAGGAAGATATACTAAAAACGGCTTTTAGGACAAGGTATGGACATTACGAGTATTTAGTTATGCCATTTGGTGTGACTAATGCGCCAAGCAATGTTCATGGATTATATGAACCGAATATTTAGACCGTTCCTTGATAAGTTTGTTGTTGTATTCATCGGCGACATCCTTATCTATTCTCGTACATGGGAAGATCATGAGAAACATTTAAGAATAGTCTGCAAGTTCTGAAGGATAGGCGACTTTATGCTAAACTTTCCAAGTGTGAGTTTTGGATAGAAGAAGTCCAATTTCTTGGACATGTGATCAACAAGGAAGGTATAGCAAGTAGATCCAAAGAAAGGTTGAGGCAGTTCTTAAATGGGAACGGCCTAAGTCGATGAGTGAAGTACGGAGTTTTCTAGGGTTAGCTGGATATTATCGGAGGTTTATAGAGGGTTTCTCGAAGATTGCGTTGTCTATGACGCAGCTTGACGAGGAAAAATACAGCTTTTGTATGGACAGATAAATGTGAGCAGAGTTTCCAAAAGTGAAGGAAAGGTTGACTACATCACCTGTGTTGACTTTACCGGATCCATTAGGACAGTTTGACGTATATTGTGATGCGTCATACCAAGGTTTAGGTTGTGTTCTAATGCAAGATGGAAGAGTGGTGGCTTATGCTTCCCGACAATTGAGAATTCATGAGAGGAACTATCCGACTCATGATTTGGAATTAGCAGCCATAGTGTTCGCATTAAAAATATGGCGACACTTTCTATATGTAGCAAAATTTAATGTTTACAAGTGACCATAAAAGTCCAAGTATCTGTTCGACCAAAAGGAGTTGAATATGAGACAACGAAGATGGATGGAGTTTATCAAAGACTATGAGTTTGATTTACTATACCATCCCGGGAAGGCGAATGTAGTAGCGGATGCCTTGAGTAGGAAATCATTGCATGTGTCCGCAATGATGGTTAAAGAGTTGGAATTCTTGGAACAGTTCGAGATTTGAACTTAGGAATGGAGTTGGTTGAGGATAAAATTTGCTTAGGTATGATCACTATCAGTAGTGATTTTATGAGAGATCTTAAGGATAAACAGGCTCAGGATCCATATTTACAGGAGATAAGTAGAGGTATAGATGAAGGTAAAAATTCTGAGTTTAGTAAAGGAACAAATGGTGTCTTCGAGGTTTAGGGATAGAATATGTGTGCCCGAGGATTTAGAACTTAGGAAGTTGATATTAGAAGAAGCACATAAGAGTAAGTTGAGTATTCATCCTGGATCCACTAAAATGTATCAGGATCTAAAGAAATTGTTTTGGTGGACAAGGATGAAGAAAGAGGTAGCAGAGTATGTTTTATCTTGCCTGGTGTGTCAGAAGGCTAAGATAGAGCATCAAAAGCCAGCTGGTCTATTACAATCATTAGATATCCCAGAATGGAAATGGGATAGCATAGTTATGGATTTTGTGGTTGGACTACCACGAACTCCTAAGAGACATGATGCGATTTGGGTTATCATTGATAGGTTGACGAAGTGTGCTCACTTCTTACCTATGGGTGAAAGCTATAGTTTGGATAAGTTGACCCAAATCTACATCAAAGAAGTTGTTAGGTTGCATGGTGTGCCATCGAGCATTGTCTCAGACCGAGATCCAAGATTTACATCTAGATTTTGGAAACAGTTGCACCATGCTTTGGGGACCAAGTTGAGGATGAGTTCTGCTTATCATCCCCAAGCGGATGGACAATCGAAAGGGCGATTCAATCATTGGAGGACCTTTTAAGAGCTTGTGTTTTGGAACACACAGGAAGTTGGGATGAGTTCTTGCCATTAATTGAATTTACTTACAACAATAGTTTTCACAGATAGTATAGGGATGGCACCATATGAGGCTTTGTATGGTAGGAAGTGTAGGACACCGTTATGTTGGTATGAGATTGGTGAAAATCAAGTCTTGGATCCAGATGTGGTGCAACAGACTACGGAACAAGTTAGGAAGATAAGGGAAAAGATGAAGGAAGCACGAGGATAGGCAAAGGAGCTACAAGTAACAAGAGAAGGAGACCTTTAGAATTCCGGGAGGCGATCACGTGTTTTTGAGAGTCACTCGAAGACCGGAATTGGCAGGGCTATCAAAACTAGAAAACTTACTCCTCGATTCCTCGGACCTTTCCAGATTCTTGAAGGATTGGTCCAGTAGCTTATCATATTGCTTTACCACCTAACCTTGCTAACCTTCATGGCGTCTTTCACGTTTCTCGATTAAGAAAATATTATCCACGATCCTTCACATGTTATTGAGTCCGAGTCTATACAACTGCTGAGAGAATCTAGAGTAAGAGGCTCTACACTGTAAGGATAGCAGATAAAGAGATTAAGGAGCTTCGTGGTAGACAAATTCCTTTGGTTAAGGTCATATGGGATGAAACTCACCGGAGATGCTACTTGGGAATGTGAAGCAGATATGCAACAACGATATCCACATCTTTTCTGAAGTATGTAAATTCCGAGGACGAAATTTTTTTCTAAGAGGGGTAGTAATGTAACACCCTACTTTTTATTTTCCGATTTTTATTTTTTTTCAGTAAAAATATTTTCGCTGTATTAACCGGTATAAATGTATTTATTTATATTTTTATACGAGTTCATGGAGATTGATTTTTATGAAATAAAAATCATATCCATATTCTATCTTAGGGTAGAAGCTTACGATAAAAATTTGGGTTGAAAATTCAGACGGAAACCGGTCTGCGTTTTCCTCGACAAGTATAATTTTTTGAGCGAGAAAACCTAATTTTGACTCATGAACGAAATGGTTTATATTTAAATCATATTTCCAACAAGTTTGGTTAGTTTGAAAATTTTCAGTCGAAAGCGAAATATTATGCTTTTACGGGCGTAAAACCCTAATCGAGGAGCTAACTGAGTCAGCGAGGCTGAGAGACTCGTCAAGGGATAGGGACAACGAGTCATACATGATGACTCATGGAGGATGAGTCACTAAGCATTTATGAGCATTAAATGCAAGTAATCATGACATTTAGGTAAAAAGACCAAAATACCCCCAAGCTTTGTGGGGTATTAACAAGACGCATTTACGCACTCTTAACAACTCATTTTACGTGGTTGAAAACCTCCCAAATCTCTACAATTTCGTGCATCCATCTCCAATAAATATTACCTATTTCATTTTGCTTTCGTTTCATTATTTTCCTCTCAAAACCGAAATCGGGTAAACGACGGGAGTGCGTGACGGAATTTCCAGGGAACCGCTATGGATAAGATCGATGACTCATTGGTGAGTCATTTTGTGTGGCCCAAAATCAGCCACACCTCCATCAAATTTGAGCCACATATTATTAACCATAGTTAGCCAAAATAACCTTAGTTAAGTTAATTATAACCTTAGTTAAGTTAATTATAACCTTAGTTAAGCTTATATTAATTTAATAATCACAAAACCCATTAAACCAATTCATTTTAACCAAACAAGGCATAAGATTACTCCTATAAATACCCCAAAACCGTGGCCTCCCTCACCATTTCACTCATCTTCTTCATTCTCTTCATCTTCCCCACCAACCAAGTTACAAAACCCTAAGAACACCGAATTCCCACCAAACATATGACCCTCTTCCTTTCTGAAACTCGGAAAACACTCAACATAAAAGTTGTTCCTCTTTCTCTCTTCTTTCCAACAAGCTAAAGATCATCAAAAACGGATAAGTGGATTGGGAGAAAGGATCAAAATACAGAAACTGCCCAGAATTCCCAGCAACCCACGAAACAGCATAAATAAGGCCCTTTTCACCCCTGTTATGATCCGAACCAAATGAAACCTTAAACACCAAAGTTGTTCCATTTCTTCTTATCTTTCTATCAAGACAAAGTTCGTAATTTTTGGATGAGTATATTGTGAGATACACTCACAATACCATCACACCCTCAAGCTGTCCAGTTTTCAACATAGTGAAGGTTGATCATTTTCTTCATTTCTTCAATCTTCAAGAGGTAAAATCTCATCTCCTTGATCATATAAGCTTTCATATTCATGTATTTATCATGTTTATGCCATGAATCATATTTTTCCATTCCTAGATCTAGAACTTCAAATAATTCTAGAAAATTGTAGAAAAATCCTTTTAATGTGAAACCAATTTCTATGATCTTGTGATGTCTTCCACTTTCATTATCCAAGAGATTGAATTCAACTAAATTTCCTAGCTTAAATTCCTAATATGGGCGAAACCCTAACCCTAAAGGTTAGAGGATTTTGTTTCAAATTTTAGTCTTGTAATAAGTAATCTATGTTAGTTAAGACTCTAGTAACTAGGATCCAAAATATGGCATTAAGAAGATAATCCTAAACCTATTTTCTAAGTCTTGGCCGAACCTAGCCCTAAAGTGTCATAGATGGTTGTTAGTTGAATAATTATAGTTATGTTGTTTGAATGAAGGTGGTTGTGTTAACTTGTGGCGGGATAACGAGGATCGTTGTGTACGTGTTTACGGTGCTAACTCAGGTGGGGGAAAGAATCATTCTACCGTCGGAATCGATAAGTAGCATATTATATAATAATTGTGTAGGGCGACCTAAACCCTACTAGTAGTTGAGTAACCGACAAGACCAAAATCACATTGAAAACCTTTTATGTAAAACAAATGGTGATTCGGGGATTGTAGGTTTATCGACATTAAGGTTGATTTTATGATATTGAGGATGTTTGGCTTTATTTATTACTTATTTGAGTTGATTGTGATATGTTGGTTGTGATAATTTGCTATATGTGATATTTTATGATATTTGAATATTTTGTTGATATTGTGTTATGCATGATCTGCCTGGTTTGATAAATTGCTTAGTTGATTTTAAGGAAGGATATATGTTGTTCGGGAGATGATTGTTTGGGTGAGAGTTTTGAATATGAATTAGATGTGCCTTGCTATTATTTTATAAAAGTGATGTGATATAGAATGTAAGTGGAGGATATGAGGAAAAGCTTGAGGTACTAGGTTGTTATTGATAAAAGTCAGTGAGAATCATGTGTTGCATTGTTATTCATAACCGTGTATTTGAGATACACGAGGTCCGAAGTTCTTGTAGACCGTTCCAAATTAGAATTTAAGTTGTGCAGCTATAGTGTCATTGCTTTGCATGAGCACCCTTGACAGAGTGAGAGAGAGAATCAGGGTGTGCACCGACGATACGATTTGCAGCTATAGTGTCATTGCTTTGCATGAGCATTCTTACCATGGATAAGAATGTGCACCGGCGTGGGGAACGTGTCACTTGGGCGACTGACTGGCATCCCTAACGAGGGATGTGTGACAGGAGTAGTAGTGGCCACATCAGCATAAAGGTCTAGTTGCATGAGTTGAAGGGTAGAGGATGATATATTGAATTGAGGATGATTGTTGATTTTGAATGATGCATGTTTGTGACTATTATTGTATTATATGCTATGAATCTTTTCCACTTATGATGATAGAACTGTTTCTTATCTCCCTATTTCTGTATTTTGGTGTATGTCTACTTTGTTACGTTAGAAGACCAGATGAAGGAATATGTTGCTTTGAGAGATGGATGTAACTCCATACGAGACGGAGATTGTTGAAGAGTTGAACGGCGTTCCAGTATGAAGTCGGCGTTGAAGAACCATCTACGATCCCGATAATGTAGCGTAGTAAGTTTAGGGCCGAGTGAGTCATATAAGACGTTTCTTGCTTTCGATTAGTTATAAGAATGTTTGTATAAATAAGTACCGGTGTGGGATCCTACTGAGAGGATACCCTAAACCGTGTTGTGTAAAATAAAGAATAATTATGTGTGTATTTATGTAATATAGTTTTGGTGTGTTTTGTATTTGTAGAAGTTATATGATTATTATTTAAGTTTTAATTTTTACGTATTTTCAACGAAAGAAGCGATTAAGTAAATAAATATTAAGGTTTTAATGTAATAATACGATGGGGCACAACGGGGTGTCTCATTTGGTGGTATCGAGAGCGATTCGATTCTAATCGAGTTGTGAGGTCTAGGAAGTTGTTACTGGCCGTGTCTAGTTGAATCCACATCGGATTTCAACTATGCTTAGAAGATGGGTAGTGTGTCCGAATCCGACGCGATAAATAACATTAGTATGGCATATGGTATTTATATACTTGTCTATGTGGTATTATATGTCATACTGTTAAGAGCGAATGATTTGTTTTACAGAATCATGGCTCGTGGAAGAGGACGTCCGATCGACAGTAATGACAGAACTCCTGAAAGAATTGTTGGAGCTAACAATGTGGAAAATAATCATACCGGAAGTGGAGGAGAGTCATATGAGACTCAAGATACCATGAAAGACATAGTTACTGCTCTGTTATTACAAACACAGCAGAATCTTTGAGATGCTACAAATGAACAAAGAAACAGCAGGAACAACGGAGAACCAAGGAGAGCCGCGCAGCTGAAGATGCGGAATGGCTACTTTCCTGAAAGGTAAGCCACCCCAATTTCGAGGAGATTATGATCCGAGAGAAGGCGGAATGGTGGATACAAGAGATCGAGAAGATATTCGATACCATGCGCTGCAGAGAGGATAGGAAAGTGACGTATCTTTGCCTTCATGCTAACCGGAGGAGCAGAGTCTTGGTGGAGAGGCAAGCGAAGATTGCTGGATGCCGAAGGAAGAATTATCAACTGGCAGCTGTTTAGTGATCGCTTCTTTGAAAAAGTATTTTCCGCGTCTAGTTCGACGCGAGAAAGAAAGGGAATTCATGAGTCTCAAACAAGGCAACATGACTGTTGGTGATTATGCATCACGATTCGAGGCTCCGATTAAGTATTCGAATTTTATCGAGAGATTCCCCGGATGAAGATTGGCAATGTAGAAGGTTTGAGGAAGGACTCAGGCATGAACTCCGGAGGGCTATAGTATCTCTTGATATCCGAGTTTTCCGAGCTAGTGGAGCGATGCGGTGCGATCGAAAGTCTAGATCGGAGGATGGCTAATGAGCGAAACAATTAAGAAGTGGGGTCCTACTCGGCCGGGTTTTCAGAGGCGAGGAGGTAGTAACTCTCGGTGGAGACGAGAGGCCGTATGCCCGGCCGGTGCGAGACACCAACACCAGACCGAGTGGTTAGAGTTGGTCAACAGCAAAGCAAGGCTTATCTTGTTTGAGATGTGGAGGACCGCATTATCTTAGAGACTGCATGGAGCAACCTAACTGTTTTCTTGTGGAAAAAAAAGGTCATATGGCCCGAGATTGCAGACAGCAGAGCTAGGAAACAGCCGATAGCCGCAGTAGAGGAAATGGAGGCAATAGGAGTGGAGCTGGAAGAGGAGTCACAACAGCGAGGACAACGAGGGAGCAAGACCTCGGAGCCACTTTGGAAGAGTGTTTACAGTGAGGGGAGCTGAATCCTCTCAATCTGTTGATCTTATACAAGGTATGTGTTTGATAGCTGGTAGACTCTCGTATGTGTTATTTGACTCAGGCGCGACACATTCATTTATTTCGTATGAGTGTGTGGATCAATTAAAATTAACTGTTTCTCAATTACCGTATACCCTTACAATATCTACTCCAACTAGTAATCCTTTGACTACTATGTCTATTTGTTTCTGATGTCCTATAGTGGTTGAGAATAGGACATTTATTGTAGACCTTGTCTGTTTGCCTATGCAACAGATAGATGTTATTCTTGGCATGGATTGGCTTTCGGCTAACCATGTAATGCTAGACTGTTCTAGTAAGACCTTATCATTTCTTGAGTCTTCTAGTATAGTCTCTGCCAATGAAGGAGTATCCATGAGGAGTGAGCGATTCTCGGCGATGACGTGATCTTGTTCGCGGTGGAAACTACGAGACTCCTAGTATAGATTCTATGCCTATCGTGAGAGAGTTTCCTGAAGTTTTCCCTCCCGAGCGTTCCAGGTTTACCACCGAGCGAGAAGTGGAATTCACCCTAGATCTTGTACCAGGGACAGGACCTATATCTATGGCGCCTTATCGGATGTCACCTATAGAATTGGCGGAGTTGAAGAAACAGTTGGATGACATGTTGGGAAAGGAGTTCATAAGGCCGAGTGTTTCACCATGGGGAGCTCCGGTGTTGTTTGTTAAGAAGAAAGATGGAAGTTCTAGGTTGTGCACGGATTATAGACAGTTAAACAAGGTAACAATTAAGAATAAGTATCCGTTGCCTAGGATAGATGATCGATGGATCAATTGAAAGGAGCGAGGAGTATTTTCCAAGATTGATTTAAGATCTGGATACCATCGAGTTAGAGTGAAGAAGGAAGATATACTAAAAACGGCTTTTAGGACAAGGTATGGACATTACGAGTATTTAGTTATGCCATTTGGTGTGACTAATGCGCCAGAGATGTTCATGGATTATATGAACCGAATATTTAGACCGTTCCTTGATAAGTTTGTTGTTGTATTCATCGACGACATCCTTATCTATTCTCGTACATGGGAAGATCATGAGAAACATTTAAGAATAGTGCTGCAAGTTCTGAAGGATAGGCAGCTTTATGCTAAACTTTCCAAGTGTGAGTTTTGGATAGAAGAAGTCCAATTTCTTGGACATGTGATCAACAAGGAAGGTATAGCAGTAGATCCAGCAAAGGTTGAGGCAGTTCTTAAATGGGAACGGCCTAAGTCAGTGAGTGAAGTACGGAGTTTTCTAGGGTTAGCTGGATATTATCGGAGGTTTATAGAGGGTTTCTCGAAGATTGTGTTGTCTATGACGCAGATTGATGAGGAAAAATACAGCTTTTGTATGGACAGATAAATGTGAGCAGAGTTTCCAAAAGTGAAGGAAAGGTTGACTACATCACTGTGTTGACTTTACCGGATCCATTAGGACAGTTTGACGTATATTGTGATGCGTCATACCAAGGTTTAGGTTGTGTTCTAATGCAAGATGGAAGAGTGGTGGCTTATGCTTCCCGACAATTGAGAATTCATGAGAGGAACTATCCGACTCATGATTTGGAATTAGCAGCCATAGTGTTCGCATTAAAAATATGGCGACACTTTCTATATGGAGCAAAATTTAATGTTTACGGTGACCATAAAAGTCTGAAGTATCCGTTGAGACCAAAAGGAGTTGAATATGAGACAACGAAGATGGATGGAGTTTATCAAAGACTATGAGTTTGATTTACTATACCATCCTGGGAAGGCGAATGTAGTAGCGGATGCCTTGAGTAGGAAATCATTGCATGTGTCCGCAATGATGGTTAAAGAGTTGGAATTCTTGGAACAGTTCGGAGATTTGAACTTAGGAATGGAGTTGGTTGAGGATAAAATTTGCTTAGGTATGATCACTATCAGTAGTGATTTTATGAGAGATCTTAAGGATAAACAGGCTCAGGATCCATATTTACAGGAGATAAGTAGAGGTATAGATGAAGGTAAAAATTCTGAGTTTAGTAAAGGAACAAATGGTGTACTGAGGTTTAGGGATAGAATATGTGTGCCCGAGGATTTAGAACTTAGGAAGTTGATATTAGAAGAAGCACATAAGAGTAAGTTGAGTATTCATCCTGGATCCACTAAAATGTATCAGGATCTAAAGAAATTGTTTTGGTGGACAAGGATGAAGAAAGAGGTAGCAGAGTATGTTTTATCTTGCCTGGTGTGTCAGAAGGCTAAGATAGAGCATCAAAAGCCAGCTGGTCTATTACAATCATTAGATATCCCAGAATGGAAATGGGATAGCATAGCTATGGATTTCGTGGTAGACAAATTCCTTTGGTTAAGGTCATATGGGATGAAACTACTGGAGATGCTACTTGGGAACGTGA
Source organism: Sophora flavescens (assembly GCA_030762895.1). Classification (NCBI taxonomy): domain Eukaryota; kingdom Viridiplantae; phylum Streptophyta; class Magnoliopsida; order Fabales; family Fabaceae; genus Sophora; species Sophora flavescens. The sequence goes on from JAUPTC010000386.1 coordinate 36,161, forward strand.
AGCAGATATGCAACAACGATATCCACATCTTTTCTGAAGTATGTAAATTCCGAGGACGAAATTTTTTTCTAAGAGGGGTAGTAATGTAACACCCTACTTTTTATTTTCCGATTTTTATTTTTTTTCAGTAAAAATATTTTTGCTGTATTAACCGGTATAAATGTATTTATTTATATTTTTATACGAGTTCATGGAGATTGATTTTTATGAAATAAAAATCATATCCATATTCTATCTTAGGGTAGAAGCTTACGATAAAAATTTGGGTTGAAAATTCAGACGGAAACCGGTCCTGCGTTTTCACGAAGTATAATTTTCTTGAGCCAGAAAACCTAATTTTGACTCATGAACGAAATGGTTTATATTTAAATCATATTTCCAACAAGTTTGGTTAGTTTGAAAATTTTCAGTGAAAACGAAATATTATGCTTTTTACGGGCGTAAAACCCTAATCGAGGAGCTAACGAGTCAAAGAACCGGCAGAGACTCGTCAAGGGATAGGGACAACGAGTCATACATGATGACTCATGGAGGATGAGTCACTAAGCATTTATGAGCATTAAATGCAAGTAATCATGACATTTAGGTAAAAAGACCAAAATACCCCCAAGCTTTCGCGGGTATTAACAAGACGCATTTACGCACTCTTAACAACTCATTTTACGTGGTTGAAAACCTCCCAAATCTCTACAATTTCGTGCATCCATCTCCAATAAATATTACCTATTTCATTTTGCTTTCGTTTCATTATTTTCCTCTCAAAAGCGAAATCGGGTAAACGACAGCGAGTCTGCGCGGAATTTCCGGGAACCGCTATGGATAAGATCGATGACTCATTGGTGAGTCATTTTGTGTGGCCCAAAATCAGCCACACCTCCATCAAATTTGAGCCACATATTATTAACCATAGTTAGCCAAAATAACCTTAGTTAAGTTAATTATAACCTTAGTTAAGTTAATTATAACCTTAGTTAAGCTTATATTAATTTAATAATCACAAAACCCATTAAACCAATTCATTTTAACCAAACAAGGCATAAGATTACTCCTATAAATACCCCAAAACCGTGGCCTCCCTCACCATTTCACTCATCTTCTTCATTCTCTTCATCTTCCCCACCAACCAAGTTACAAAACCCTAAGAACACCGAATTCCCACCAAACATATGACCCTCTTCCTTTCTGAAACTCGGAAAACACTCAACATAAAAGTTGTTCCTCTTTCTCTCTTCTTTCCAACAAGCTAAAGATCATCAAAAACGGATAAGTGGATTGGGAGAAAGGATCAAAATACAGAAACTGCCCAGAATTCCCAGCAACCCACGAAACAGCATAAATAAGGCCCTTTTCACCCCTGTTATGATCCGAACCAAATGAAACCTTAAACACCAAAGTTGTTCCATTTCTTCTTATCTTTCTATCAAGACAAAGTTCGTAATTTTTGGATGAGTATATTGTGAGATACACTCACAATACCATCACACCCTCAAGCTGTCCAGTTTTCAACATAGTGAAGGTTGATCATTTTCTTCATTTCTTCAATCTTCAAGAGGTAAAATCTCATCTCCTTGATCATATAAGCTTTCATATTCATGTATTTATCATGTTTATGCCATGAATCATATTTTTCCATTCCTAGATCTAGAACTTCAAATAATTCTAGAAAATTGTAGAAAAATCCTTTTAATGTGAAACCAATTTCTATGATCTTGTGATGTCTTCCACTTTCATTATCCAAGAGATTGAATTCAACTAAATTTCCTAGCTTAAATTCCTAATATGGGCGAAACCCTAACCCTAAAGGTTAGAGGATTTTGTTTCAAATTTTAGTCTTGTAATAAGTAATCTATGTTAGTTAAGACTCTAGTAACTAGGATCCAAAATATGGCATTAAGAAGATAATCCTAAACCTATTTTCTAAGTCTTGGCCGAACCTAGCCCTAAAGTGTCATAGATGGTTGTTAGTTGAATAATTATAGTTATGTTGTTTGAATGAAGGTGGTTGTGTTAACTTGTGGCGGGATAACGAGGATCGTTGTGTACGTGTTTCGGTGCTAACTCGGTGGGGGAAAGAATCATTCTACCGTCGGAATCGATAAGTAGCATATTATATAATAATTGTGTAGGGCGACCTAAACCCTACTAGTAGTTGAGTAACCGACAAGACCAAAATCACATTGAAAACCTTTTTCGTAAAACAAATGGTGATTCGGGATTGTAGGTTTATCGACATTAAGGTTGATTTTATGATATTGAGGATGTTTGGCTTTATTTATTACTTATTTGAGTTGATTGTGATATGTTGGTTGTGATAATTTGCTATATGTGATATTTTATGATATTTGAATATTTTGTTGATATTGTGTTATGCATGATCTGCCTGGTTTGATAAATTGCTTAGTTGATTTTAAGGAAGGATATATGTTGTTCGGGAGATGATTGTTTGGGTGAGAGTTTTGAATATGAATTAGATGTGCCTTGCTATTATTTTATAAAAGTGATGTGATATAGAATGTAAGTGGAGGATATGAGGAAAAGCTTGAGGTACTAGGTTGTTATTGATAAAAGTCAGTGAGAATCATGTGTTGCATTGTTGTTCATAACCGTGTATTTGAGATACACGAGGTCCGAAGTTCTTGTAGACCGTTCCAAATTAGAATTTAAGTTGTGCAGCTATAGTGTCATTGCTTTGCATGAGCACCCTTGACAGAGTGAGAGAGAGAATCAGGGTGTGCACCGACGATACAGTTGCAGCTATAGTGTCATTGCTTTGCATGAGCATTCTTACCATGGATAAGAATGTGCCGGCGTGGGAACGTGTCACTTGGGCGACCGGTGGCATCCCTAACGAGGGATGTGTGACAGGAGTAGTAGTGGCCACATCAGCATAAAGGTCTAGTTGCATGAGTTGAAGGGTAGAGGATGATATATTGAATTGAGGATGATTGTTGATTTTGAATGATGCATGTTTGTGACTATTATTGTATTATATGCTATGAATCTTTTCCACTTATGATGATAGAACTGTTTCTTATCTCCCTATTTCTGTATTTTGGTGTATGTCTACTTTGTTACGTTAGAAGACCAGATGAAGGAATATGTTGCTGAGGAGATGGATGTAACTCCATACGAGACGGAGATTGTTGAAGAGTTGAACGACGTTCCGTATGAAGTCGACGCTGAAGAACCATCTACTGATCCTGATAATGTAGCGTAGTAAGTTTAGGGCCAGTGAGTCATATAAGACGTTTCTTGCTTTCAGTTAGTTATAAGAATGTTTGTATAAATAAGTACCGGTGTGGGATCCTACTGAGAGGATACCCTAAACCGTGTTGTGTAAAATAAAGAATAATTATGTGTGTATTTATGTAATATAGTTTTGGTGTGTTTTGTATTTGTAGAAGTTATATGATTATTATTTAAGTTTTAATTTTTACGTATTTTCAACAGTAAGCGCGCGATTAAGTAAATAAATATTAAGTTTTTAATGTAATAATACGATGGGGCACAACGGGGTGTCTCACGTGGCCTATAAGCCCAAATCTTGTTAGTCCATAATTGAGTCCATAAAGCTATTCAAGTTTTCCTATCTTATGTTAAAAGGCCAAAATCTTCAAAGTGGGTCCCACAACCCATAAGAAAATGAAATCAAGCCCAAATGTTCAAGCCCATTTCGAAAGCCCATGTAAATTATGGCTGCCCATTTTAGTTGGAATTGTCAAGATAATTATAGAATTTTCTAAAGGTTTCTACTTAACCTAGAATTGTCTACAAGTTTCTTCATTCTTCTAATACATTGAATTATCTACTTTCTTAACTTGTTTTGCACTCATAAATTCAGCCAAGTAAGTCAAGGATAAGATGGCATTTAATGTGATTAAACCCATCATCATGACATTCTATTGTCTATTTGCAAACTAGTCCTTCAACTATTGGAATCTTTGCAATTTGGTCCTTGGAACTTAATTGCACTTTAATCCTTTTAACATGACAACTCATCTTATCTAGATCCTTCTTGAAATGTCGCCACTTCTACTATAAATACCTTTCTCTCATTTTGCATTTAGTTCTTTGGCTACTTGTCTTCTAAAACTCTAAAGTTCTAAGTTCTTAGTTCTAAGTTTCTCAAAGCAAGTTCTTGGATTGTCTTCATCATTGATTCTCAAGAGGTAAATCCTAATCTTTGTCTTAAATCATGTCTATGTTCTTTAGATAGTTTCTTGATTCAAGACTTATATCATGGTGGTTCATCATTTTCAAGTTTCAAACCCTAGAACTTTGAAAAATCATAATAAATCCTAGGAAAATCTAATGATGATGAAACTACTTTCTATCTTCTAGATATCATGTCTACTATCTAAATCCAAGAGCATGAAGCAATCAAAAATTTCTTTCTTGAAAACCTAGCCTTGGCTGAATCTATCAAAGTAGGTTTGGTAGAGTTTTTGTTCATGGTTTTCATTAATGATCTTGTTAATCAAGCTATTAGTATGTATGATTAATAAATCCAAGTTGGTTTATTAAACTAAGAACCCTAACCCTAAGATTATGTTGAGGCCGAATCTATGTATAAAAGAGTTAGAAAGTTTTGAGTTTCAACTTTAGTTGCTTAGTCACTAATCCATGATTTAGGTTAATCAAGGATCATTAATCTATGACTTAATCATGATTAGGAATTTTAAGGATTTTGAACCCTAAAAGTCAGCCCTTGGCCGAAACCCTAACCCTAAAGGTTAGAGGATTTTGTTTCAAATTTTAGTCATGTAATAAGTAATCTATGTTAATTAAGACTCTAGTAATTAGGATCCAAAAGATGACATTAAGAAGATAATCCTAAACCTAATTCTAAGTCTTGGCCGAACCTAGCCCTAAAGTGTCATAGATGGGTGTTAGTTGATTAATTATAATTATGTTGTTTGGTTGAAGGTGATTGTGTTAACTCGTGGCGGGATAACGAGGATCGTTGTGTACGTGTTTTCGGTGCAAACTCAGGTGGGAGAAAGAACCATTCCATCGTCGGAATCGATAAGTAGTATATAATTTATAATAATGGTGTAGGGCGACCTAAACCCTACTAGTGGTCGAGTAATCGACAATACCAAAATCGTATTGAAATCTTTTCCGTAAAACCAATGACGATTTGGGGAATTGTAGGTTTATCACCTTAGGTTGATTATTCATATTTGAGGATGTTTGAATTATTTACTTTTGACTGTTTGTGATACGCTGGTTGAGGTATTCCATCTGCATGTGACGTATTGTTTCGGTGTTTGAATAATTATGATATTGAGGATGTTTGCTGTCTGTCACGGCCGTGATGGTTGTCATGGCCAGGCCGTGACAGGTTCTGTGTTGTAGGATTCTTGTCTTTGTTGTCTGTCACGACCGTGATGGCTATCACGGCCAGGCCGTGACAGAGTCTGACTTTGTTATTTATTTGGTTGAACTATTATGATTTGGTTGTGATCAATTGCCTTATATGATATTGAGATATTTGAATATTCTGTTGATTAATGTGTTATGCATGATCTGCCTGGGTTTGATACTATGCTTAGATGATTTTAAGGAAAGATAAATATTGCTCGGAGGTATTCTGTTTGGGTGAGAGTTTTGAATATGAATTAGAAGTGCCTCGCTATTATGGTATAGAAGTAATGTGATATAGTATGTAAGTGGAGGTTATGAGGAAAAGCTTGAGGTACTAGGTTGTTATTGATAAAAGTCAGTGAGAATCATATGTTGCATTGGTGTTCATAACCGTGTATTTGAGATACACGAGGTCCGAAGTTCTTGTGGACCGTTCCAAATTAGAATTTAGGTTGTGCAGCTATAGTGTCATTGCTTTGCATGAGCACCCTTGACAGAGTGAGAGAGAGAATCAGGGTGTGCACCGACGATATAGTGCAGCTATAGTGTCATTGCTTTGCATGAGCATTCTTACCATGGATAAGAATGTGCACCGGCGTGGGGAACGTGTCACTTGGGCGCCGGCCGGGCATCCCTAACGAGGGATGTGTGACAGGAGTAGTAGTGGCCACATCAGCATAAAGGTCTAGTTGCATGAGTTGAAGGGTAGAGGATGATATATTGAATTGAGGATGATTGTTGATTTTGAATGATGCATGTTTGTGACTATTATTGTATTATATGCTATGAATCTTTTCCACTTATGATGATAGAACTGTTTCTTATCTCCCTATTTCTGTATTTTTGGTGTCTGTCTATTTTGTACGTTAGAAGACCATATGGACGACTATGTTACGGAGGAGATGGATGGAACCCCATATGAGACGGAGATGGTTGAAGAGTTGAACGACGTTCCGTATGAAGTTGACGTTGAAGAACAACCTACTGATGTTAATAATGTGGCGTAGTTAGTTTAAGGCCAGTGAGTCACATAAGGTGTTTTGTTTCAGTTAGTTATAAGCAAGTTGTGTAAAATAAAGGATACTTATATGTGTAATTATGTAATATAGTTTGGTGTGTTCTATATTTGTATAAGTTATTTCATAGAAGAGGAAATGGGAGGCAACAGGGGTGGAGCAGAGAGGAGTTATACGCAGTGGTAACGGGAGCAAGACCTCAGGCCACCGGGAAGAGTTGTTTACCGTGAAGGGAGCCGAATCCCTCTCAATCTGCTGATCTTATACAAGGTATGTGTTTGATAGCCGGTAGACTCTCGTACGTGTTATTTGACTCAAAGCGCTACATTCATTTATTTCGTATGAGAGTGTGGATCAATTAAAATTAACCGTTTCTCAATTACCTTATACTCTTACAATATCTACTCCAACTAGTAATCCTTTTGACTACTATGTCTATTTGTTTACGAGGTCCTATAGTTGTTGAGGATAGAACATTTATTGTAGACCTTGTCCTGCTTGCCTATGCAAAGATAGATGTTATTCTTGGCATGGATTGGCTTTTTCAATTAACCATGTAATGCTAGATTGTTCTAGTAAGACCTTATCATTTCTTCAGTCTTCTAGTATAGTCACCGCCAATGAAGGAGTATCCATAAGGAGTGACGATTCTCGGCAGGTATGTGATGTCGTTTCACGGTGGAAACTATTGAGACCCCTAGTATAGATTCTATGCCTATCGTGAGAGAAGTTTCCTAAGTTTTCCCCTGACGCTCCAAAGCTTACCACCGTAACGAAGTGGAATTCACCATAGATCTTGTACCAGTGGACAGGACCTATATCTATGGCCTACCTATCTGATGTCACCTATAGAATTGAAGCGAGTCAAGAAACAGCTTGGATGATATGTTGGGAAAAAGAATTCATAAGGCCGAGTGTTTCACCAATGGGGAGCTCGAGTGTTGTTTGATAAGAAGAAAGAGGAAGTTGCTAGGTTATGCACAGATATAGACAGTTAAACAAGGTAACAATTAGGAATAAGTATCCGTTGCCTAGGATAGATGATCGATGGATCAATTGAAAGGAGCCGCAAAGATTTTCAAAGATTGATTTGAGATCCGGATACCATCGATTAGAGTAAAGAAGGAAGATATACTAAAAACGGCTTTAGAACAAGGTATGGACATTACGAGTATTTAGTTATGCCGCTCGGTGTGACTAATGCGCCAGCAAGTGTTCATGGATTATATGAACAGGATATTTAGACCGAACCTTGATAAGTTTGTTGTTGTATTCATCGACGACATCCTTATTTATTCTCGTACCTGGGAAGATCATGAGAAACATTTAAGGATAGTGCTGCAAGTTTTGAAGGATAGGCACTTTATGCTAAACTTTCCAAGTGTGAGTTTTGGATGGAAGAAGTCAAATTTCTAGGACATGTGATCACCAAGGAAGGTATAGCAAGAGATCCAAAGAGGTCGTGAGGCAGTTCTTAAATGGGAACGACAAGTCAGTAAGAAGTACTGAAGCTTTCTAGGTTAGATGGATATTACTCCGGAGGTTTATAGAGGTTTCTCGAAGATTGCGTTGCCTATGACGCAGCTTGATTGAGGAAAAAATACAAAGCTTTTTGTATGGACGGACAACCGTGAGCAGAGTTTCCAAAAGTCAAGGAAAGGTTGACCACATCACCTGTGTTGACTTCTACCGGATCCATTAGGACCGCTTGACGTATATCTTGTGATGCGTCATACCAAGGTTTAGGTGTGTTCTAATGCAAGAGGGAAGAGTGGTGGCTTATGCTTCCCGATTAATTGAGAATTCATGAGAGGAACTATCCGACTCATGATTTGGAATTAGCAACCATAGTGTTCGCATTAAAAAATATGGCGACACTTTCTATATGGAGCAAAATTTAATGTTTACAGCGACTATAAAAGTCTCAAGTATCTGTCAAGCCTAAAAGGAGTTGAATATTAGACAACGAGATGGATGGAGTTTATCAAAGATTATGAGTTTGATTTACTATACCATCCCGGGAAGGCGAATGTAGTAGCGGATGCCTTGAGTAGGGAAATCATTGCATGTGTCCGCAATGATTGTTAAAGAGTTGAATTACTTCGAACAGTTCGTAGATTTGAACTTAGGAATGGAGTTGGTTGAGGATAAAATTTGCTTAGGTATGATCACTATTAGTAGTGATTTTATGAGAGATCTTAAGAATAAAAGCTCAGGATCCATATTTACAAAGAGATAAGTAGAGGTATAGATGAAGGTAAAAAATTCTGAGTTTAGTAGAGGAACAAATGGGTACCGAGGTTTAGTGGATAGAATATGCATGCTCCGAGGATTTAGAACTTAGGAAGTTGATATTAGAAGAAGCACATAAGAGTAAGTTGAGTATTCATCCCGGATCCACTAAAATGTATCAGATCTCAAGAAATTGTTTTGGTGGACAAGGATGAAGAAAGAAGTAGCAGAGTATGTTTTATCTTGCCTAGTGTGTCGAAGGCTACAAGATAGAACATCAAAAGCCAGCTGGTTTATTGCAATCATTAGATATCCAGAATGGAAAGGGATAGCATAGCATGGATTTTGTGGGTTGGACTACCACGAACTCCTAAGAAACATGATGCGATTTGGGTTATCATTGACCGGTTGACGAGTGCTCACTCTTACCTAATGGAGAAAGTTACCTTAGAGAAGTTGACCCAAATCTACATCAAAGAAATTGTTAGGTTGCATGGTGTGCCATCGAGCATTGTTTGACATCGAGATCCTAGATTTACATCTAGATTTTGGAAACAGCTTGCATCATGCTTTAGGGACCAAGTTGAGGATGAGTTTCGCTTACCATCCCCAAACAGATGGACAGTAAAGGACGATTCAATCATTGGAGGACCTTTTAAGAGCTTGTGTTTTGGAACATACTCGCATTGGGATGAGTTCTTGCCATTGATTGAATTTACTTACAACAATAGTTTTCACAGTAGTATAGGGATGGCACCATCATGAGGCTTTGTATGGTAGGAAATGTAGGACACCGTTATGTTGGTATGAGATTGGTGAAAATCAAGTCTTGGATCCGATGTGGTGCAATGTATCTTTGAACAAGTTAGGAAGATGGGTGAAAAGACGAAGGAAGCACAGGATAGGCAAAGGAGCTTAAAGAATAAGAGAAGGAGACCTTAGAATTCCAGGGAGGGCGATCACGTGTTTTTGAGAGTCACTCCAAGACCGGAATTGGCAGAGCTATCAAACTAGAAAACTTACTCCTAGATTCACTCTGGACCTTTCCATTATTCAAGGATTGGTCCAAAGAGCTTATCATATTGCTTTACCACCTAACCTAGCAAACCTTCATGACGTCTTTCACGTGTCTCGCTTGAGAAAATATTATCCCGATCCTTCACATGTTATTGAGTCTCGAGTCTATACAAGCTGAGAGAATCTAGAGGTATGAGGCTCACCCGTAAGGATAGCAGATAAAAAGAGATTAAGGAGCTTGGTAGACAAATTCCTTTGGTTAAGGTCATACGGGATGAAAATACCTGGAGATGCTACTTGGGAACGTGAAGCGGATATGCAACAACGATATCCACATCTTTTTAAGTATGTAAATTTCGAGGACTGAAATTTTTTTTCTAAGAGGGGTAGTAATGTAACACCCCGATTTTATCTGCTTGTAATGCTCGGTAATAAATATATAAATATATATTTTTATCCGAGACTTAGAAAAGGATTTTGGATAAACCAAGGTCATTTCCTGTTATACTTATTTTCATAAGGTTAGCTGGGAAGTTTTTGGTTGAAAATTCGGACGGTTTAGTTTTCGTAGTATTCACTGATGACAAGAAAGTTTCATCGCTCAGAAAACCAAATTTTAATTCGTGAACGAAAGACTTAAGTTTAGTATTTTATTTTCTACGATTCTGTATTGATAGAATTTTTCAAAAAAAAATAAAATAATTCACGTTTTTCAAAGTGAACACGAATCGGGTAGACGACGAAGGGAAATTAGAGTTTCTAAGAGTGGATAGAGGGTTTATCTTAGGATTTTGAGATGATTCAATGGGATGAATCATATTTTTAAGTCTAGAAGGTTTTTCAGTGGTTAAATAGAAAATTTCGAAATTTACGTTAAGTCCCCGAACTTTCGTGAAATTACCCTTTGTCCCTAAATTAGTTTTTTTTTTTTTTTTCAAGTGGATTGGGCTAGAATCCCTTTTCTAATCCTAAATGGTCGTGGCCTATAAGCCCAAATCTTGTTAGTCCATAGTTGAGTCCATAAAGCCATTCAAGTTTTCCTATCTTATGTTAAAAGGCCAAAATCTTCAAAGTGGGTCCCACAACCCATAAGAAAATGAAATCAAGCCCAAATGTTCAAGCCCATTTCAAAGCCCATGTAAATTATGGCTGCCCATTTTAGTTGGAATTGTCAAGATAATTCTAGAATTTTCTAAAGGTTTCTACTTAACCTAGATTTGGCTACAAGTTTCTTCATTCTTCTAATACATTGAATTATCTACTTTCTTAACTTGTTTTGCACTCATAAATTCAGCCAAGTAAGTCAAGGATAAGATGGCATTTAATGTGATTAAACCCATCATCATGACATTCTATTGTCTATTTGCAAACTAGTCCTTCAACTATGGAATCTTTGCAATTTGGTCCTTGGATCTTAATTGCACTTTAATCCTTTTAACATGACAACTCATCTTATCTAGATCCTTCTTGAAATGTCGCCACTTCTACTATAAATACCTTTCTCTCATTTTGCATTTAGTTCTTTGGCTACTTGTCTTCTAAAACTCTAAAGTTCTAAGTTCTTAGTTCTAAGTTTCTCAAAGCAAGTTCTTGGATTGTTCTTCATCATTGATTCTCAAGAGGTAAATCCTAATCTTTGTCTTAAATCATGTCTATGTTCTTTAGATAGTTTCTTGATTCAAGACTTATATCATGGTGGTTCATCATTTTCAAGTTTCAAACCCCAGAACTTTGAAAAATCATAATAAATCCTAGGAAAATCTAATGATGATGAAACTACTTTCTATCTTCTAGATATCATGTCTACTATCTGAATCCAAGAGCATGAAGCAATCAAAATTTTCTTTCTTGAAAACCTAGCTTGGCCGAATCTATCAAAGTAGGTTTGGTAGAGTTTTTGTTCATGGTTTTCATTAATGATCTTGTTAATCAAGCTATTAGTATGTATGATTAATAAATCCAAGTTGGTTTATTAAACTAAGAACCCTAACCCTAAGATTATGTTGAGGGCCGAATCTATGTATAAAAGAGTTAGAAAGTTTTGAGTTTGAACTTTAGTTGTTTAGTCACTAATCCATGATTTAGGTTAATCAAGGATCATTAATCTATGACTTAATCATGATTAGGAATTTTAAGGATTTTGAACCCTAAAAGTCAGCCCTTGGTCAAAACCCTAACCCTAAAGGTTGGAGGGTTTTGTTTCAAATTTTAGTCATGTAATAAGTAATCTATGTTAATTAAGACTCTAGTAATTAGGATCCAAAAGATGACATTAAGAAGATAATCCTAAACCTAATTCTAAGTCTTGGCCGAACCTAGCCCTAAAGTGTCATAGATGGGTGTTCGTTGATTAATTATAATTATGTTGTTTGGTTGAAGGTGATTGTATTAACTCGTGCGGGATAACGAGGATCGTTGTGTACGTGTTTCGGTGCAAACTCGGGTGGGAGAAAGAACCATTCCATCGTCGGAATTCGATAAGTAGTATATAATTTATAATAATGGTGTAGGGCGACCTAAACCCTACTAGTGGTCGAGTAATCAACAATACTAAAATCGTATTGAAATCTTTTCCGTAAAACGAATGACGATTTGGGAATTGTAGGTTTATCGCCTTAGGTTGATTATTCATATTTGAGGATGTTTGAATTATTTACTTTTGATTGCTTGTGATACTTGGTCGAGGTATTCCATCCGCATGTGACGTATTGTTTCGGTGTTTGAATAATTATGATATTGAGGATGTTCTTTGTCTGTCACGGCGTGATGGTTGTCATGGCCAGGCCGTGACGGGTTCGTGTTGTAGGATTCTTGTCTTTGTGTTCTGTCAATCGTGATGGCTATGCACGGCCGAGAGACCGACTTTGTTATTTATTTGTTTGAACTATTATGAGTTGGTTATGATAAATTGCTTTATATGATATGGAGATGTTTGAATATTCTGTTGTTTAATGTGTATGCATGATCTGCCAGGTTTAATACTATGCTTAGATGATTTTAAGGAAAGATATATATTGCTCGGAGGTATTTTGTTTGGGTGAGAGCTTGGAATATGAATTAGAAGTACCTCGCTATTATTTTATAGAAGTGATGTGATATAGAGTAAGAGGAGGTTATGAGGAAAAGCTCGAGGTACTAGGTTGTTATTGATAAAAAGTATGAGAATCATGTGTTGCATTGTTGTTCATAACCGTGTATTTGAGATACACGAGGTCCAAGTTCTTGTAGACCGTTCCAAATTAGAATAGGTTGTGCAGCTATAGTGTCATTGCTTTGCATGAGCACCCTTGACAGAGTGAGAGAGAGAATCGGGGTGTGCACCGACGATATAGTGCAGCTATAGTGTCATTGCTTGCATGAGCATTCTTACCATGGATAAGAATGTGCACCGCGTGGGGAACGTGTCACTTGGGCGATCGATTGGCATCCCTAACGAGGGATGTGTGTGACAGAGTAGAAAGTGGCCACATCAAAGATAAAGGTCTAGTTGCATGAGTTGAAGGGCAGAGGATGATATAGTGAATTGAGGATGATTGTTGATTTTAAATGATGCGTGTACGTGACTATTATTGTATTATATGCTATGAATCTTTTCCACTTATGATGATAGAACTGTTTCTTATCTCCCTATTTCGTATTTTTGGTGTCTGCTCTACTTTGTACGTTAGAAGACCATATGGACGACTATGTTACTGGGAGGAGATGGATGGAACCCCATACGAGACGGAGATGGTTGAAGAGTGGAACGACGTTCCGTATGAAGTTGACGTTGAAGAACAACCTACTGATGCTAATAATGTGGCGTAGTTAGTTTAAGGCCAGTGAGTCATATAAGGTGTTTTGTTTCAGTTAGTTATAAGCAGATTGTGTAAAATAAAGGATACTTATATGTGTAATTATGTAATATAGTTTGGTGTGTTTTATATTTGCATAAGTGATATGATTATTATTTAAGTTTTAATTTTTACGTATTTTCAACAGTAAGCGCGCGATTAAGTAAATAACTAATTAAGGATTTAATGTAATAATACAATGGGGCACGACGGGGTGTCTCACAAAAGATCGTTGGCTCTTTCACCTTTGCCGGTGAATGGAGCTTTAGTCATCTTTCCCAATAAACAAGACTCACATATCTCATATGATTCATAATCAAATGAGTCCAAGAGTCCATCTTTATGGAGCTTCGAAATGCGCTTCTCATTTATATGGCCTAAACGACAATGCCAAAGATAAGACGAGTTCAACTCATTTGGTTTGAACCTCTTAGTATTTATGTTATAGATGGGCATTTCAAGATCAAGGACATAAAGTCCATTACTCATGTGTGCACTAGCATAGAAAATATCATCCAAATAAATAGAACAACTTTTGTTCTTTATTATAAAAGAAAAACCAATCTTGTCCAAACAAGAAACGGAAATGATATTCCTGCTAATTACAGGCACAAAATAACAGTTCTCTAACCGAATAGTAAGCCCAGTGGGCAAAGTCAATACATAAGTCCCTACAGCAAAGCAGCAACCTTTGCTCCATTTCCGACTCGTAGATCGACTTCGCCTTTGTCAATGGTCTACTCCCTGTCTAGGTCCTGCACATTTGTACAAATGTGAGAACCACATCCAGATCTAATACCCATGATGCAGAAGTAGATAAATTGACTTCTATAACAAACATACCTGAGCGGAAGTCTCACTTCCTTCTTCTTCTTGATCTCTTCCAGGTATTTTGGGCAGTTCCTCTTCCAATGTCCGATCCGACCACACAGTGGAAGCAATTGCCTTCCTTAGCCACACCACCCGCAGCTTCAAACCAGAGGTACCGGGTTTGATCTTGTTGATGGCCTTGCCCTTGCCCTTGCCCTTTTGTTTGTTCTTGGGCTTCTTGGGCGCTTCTTGCTATTTCCACTGGACCATCAAAATGGCCTTCCCTTTCCTTTGTTAATATTTTGTTCAGCAGTTCTCAACATGCTCAACACCTCGCAAAGGTTTGTCAAGATCATTCATATTGAAGTTCATGACAAACTGACTATAGCTCTCGTGCAACGATTGCAGAACCAAGTCGGTGGACAACTCTTGGCCTAAAGGAAATCCCAGTCTCTCGAGATTCTCAATGTACCCGATCATCTGTAGTACATGAGGACTCACAGGGCTCCCGTCTGCCAATTTACACTGGAAAAGGGCTCTGGAAACTTCGAACCGCTCATGCCTTGCTTGCTCTTGGTAGAGCAGCTTGAGGTGCACGATCATATCGTACGCCTCCATGGTCTCATGTTGCTTTTGCAGCTCAGAGGTTATGGTAGCAAGCATAAGACAACAGACGTCTAAGGCGTCATCCTGATGCTTCTTATAAGCATCTCTGTCAGCCCTAGGAGCAGTTAAAGCCTGTGGCTCCTCAGGAATAGGCTCCTCAAGAACATACAGCTTTTTCTCATGTTTGAGGACAATCCTCAAGTTTTTGTACCAGTCCAGAAAATTCGTTCCGGATAGTTTGTCCTTCTCAAGGACGGATCGCAATGACAGGTTACTTGATGTGTTTGATGCCATGGTAAACTACAGAGATAAATATGCAAAATATTAGTATCATGCCATGAAGTTATTTAATTAGGTCTTTAATTAAATACGCCTCCCACTATTTTACTCAAAACAATGACCCTCATCATTGATTCGGAAAATCCCGTTGGAAGATTTTCTAGTAGGCCAAGATCCATATTTCACCTAGCTTTAAGTCAGCTTTGGCTGATCACTTAAAATTCGGTTATTTAGGTAGGAAACACTTTCCGGTTGCATCTCATGCAACTCTTGGACAGTTGGGTGAATAACTCTTATTCTAATCCATCACATGGACTAAAGCCCAACTTATGAGCCTCTAAGCCTTTCAATCCTATTGAAGTTGGCTTAGTTAAGTCAGACCCAATGGATAGCAGTTGAACATTACATTTGTCCCATCGCGCCTTACTATTATAGATAAAGGTACCCCGCTTTGGCGGACCCACACTTAATCGATAATAGTCTTGACGAGTGCCATGCATCGGAAGGCCTTTAAGTGTGACTTAATATTTCCTTTTGAGGGATTTGTTTAAAGTTTGATCTCATCATTTGTTAAACTCTTTAACTTATTAATTACATATATGCATCTCATACATATATTAATTAAACTCTTTTAACATGC
>JAUPTC010000387.1:0-51868 GCA_030762895.1 Sophora flavescens
GCATAATGAGAAGAATGAGTTGATTCCAACAAGAACTGTTGGTGGCGGATGTGTATAGACTACGGAAGCTCAATCGAGCTACTAGGAAGGATCACTTCCACTTCCATTCATGGACCAGATGTTGGAGAGGTTACCGACAAGCATACTATTGTTTCTTAGATGGTTATTGGGCTATAACCAAATTGCGGTTAACCCCGAAGACCAAGAAAGCGCTTTCACCGCCGTTTGGAATTTTTGCCTATCGGAAGATGCCTTTCGGTCTTTGCAATGCACCTGCGACTTTTCAAAGGTGTATGCTTTCTATTTTTTCGATATGGTAGAAAAGTATATTGAGATTTTCATGGATGATTTCTCGTGTGTTGGTTCCTCATATGATAACGTTTGTCTAACTCCATTCTTTGTGTTAAAAGGTGCCAGACACCAATTTAGTTTTAAATTGGGAGAAGTGTCATTTTATGGTGAGAAGGCATTGTGCTTGGGCACAAAATTTCAGCAAAGGGAATCGAAGTAGATAGATCCAAGATTGAGGTGATTGAGAAACTACCTCCACCGAGTGAATGTCAAGGTGTGAGGAGTTTCCTGGGGCATGCGAGTTTCTACCGCGGTTCATCAAGGACTTTTCAAAGATAGCCAAGCCGCTGTGTATCCTTTTTGAATAAAGACACCCCCATTTTTGTTTGATGATGCTTGTTTTAAATCTTTTCAAATTTTGAAAGAAAAGTTGATCATTGCCCCCATTCTTGTTGCACCAACCCGGGAGTCACCCTTTGAATTAATGTGTGATGCGGTGACTATGCGTTAGGGCCGTTTGGGCGCGCGAAGGGACAAGTTTTTCCATGTCATTCACTATGCTAGCAAGGTCCTCAATGAGAACCAAATAAACTATGCAACAAGCGAGAAGGAGTTGCAGCCATAGTGTTTGCCTTGGAAAAGTTTAGCTCCTACTTGATTGGGTCACAAGTCATTGTTTTTACGATCATCTTTAATCAAATATTTGTTGACTAAATTAGATTCTAAACCACGCCTCATAAGGTGGATTCTATTGTTGCAGGAATTTGATTTAGTCATCAAAGACAAACAGGCGTGAGAATGTAGTGGTGACCATTTATCTCGGCTTGTGAATGAAGAAGTGGGCTGCTAAGGAAAAGGACTTTCGGGATGAGTTCCGGATGAGGCCTTATTGCTAGTACATGAGATACCATGGTTTGCCGACATGGCAAATTTCAAAGCAGACAACACTATTCCGGAGAATCTGAATTGGCAACAAAGAAAAAATTCCTCCGGGATGCAAACCATTTCATGTGGGATGACCCATTTTGTTCAAAGTTGGGCTAGGATGGCTTGTGGAGGAGAGGTGTGTGAGTCGGGAGGAAGCAAGAAAGATTTTTGTGGCATTGCCATAACTCCCCATATGGTGGGCATTACAATGGGGATAGGGCCGTTGCTAAGGTCCTCCAATGCTTTCTTTTGGCCCTCAATTTTTCAAGGACTCCTTCAATCATGTGAAAAGGTTGACAAGTGCCGGAGGACGGGGAATATCTCCAAAAGAGATGAGATGCCACTGCAGAATATTTTGGAAGTTAGAGGTATTTGACTGTTGGGAATTGATTTTATGGGTCCACTTCCACCTTCATTCTCAAATCAATATATCTTGGTGGCGGTGGACTACGTTTCCCAAGTAGGTGGAGGCAATTGCAACGCAGAAAAATGATGCCCACACGTTGATCAAGTTCATCAAGAAGAATATCTTTTCCAGGTTTGGTGTCCCAAGGTTCTTATAAGTGATGGAGGATCCCATACGCAACTCCCAACCGGGAAAGGTTCTAGTGAAGTATGATGTGAGGCATAAGGTGGCATCTCCTATCACCCGCAAACCAATGGTCAAGCAGAGGTTTCAATAGGGAGATTAAGAGAATTTTGGAAAAGACCTTGGCTACTTGAAGGAAAGATTGGGCTAAGAAGCTTGATGATGCCTTGTGGGCTTACCTGGTTTGCACCTGAAAACTTACGTGAGGTTATCCCCATTTTGGATGGTCTATGGAAAGGCATGTCATCTGCAGGTAGAGTTGGAGCATCGAGCCTTTTCATCACTGAAGTTCTTAAATTTTGATGCCACTTTGGCGGTGAGAAAAGATTGAATCAGTCGTATTTACGAGTTGAAGAGATGCGCCTTAATGCATATGAGAATGCAGTCATTTACAAGCAGCGAGTCAAGACCTACCACGACAAGAAGATCGTGATGAAGCAATTTTCAGGGACAACAAGTCTTATTATTCAGTTCCGGCTGAGATTGTTTCCAGGAACAGTGATATCTAAGTGGTCGGGACCATACATTGTCAAAGAAGTCGCACCTCATGGGGCTATAGAAGTAGAGATCCTTCTTCAAAGAGACCTTCAAAGTCAATGGCCAAAGACTCAAGGCCTACATGGGTGGTGACATCGAGAGACTGACACTAGCTGTGCACCAGGTGATCCTTGAGATCAGCCACGTCAAGCTAGTGACGTTAAAAGAAGCGCTTATTGGGAGGCAACCCAACATTTCTTAACTCTTCTCTTTAGTTGTTTCATTTTTTTAATAGTTTTGTTTTTGCTTTAACCTCTTGAATAATTTGGAAGCTCAAGAGGAAAATAATAAATTGTCAATTGCCAAGTGTTTGCAGGGTAATAAGGAAGGAAGGGAGAGCGAAGACAAGGAGAAGAGCCAAAGGGGCAGAGAAAAGCAAAGTCAACACCGCTACCGTCTCGGTAAGCCGTTCCAAATTTTTGTTTTATTTTATTTATCTTCTCCTCTCTCAACTTGATTGTTTACATTGGGGACAATGTAAATTTTTAAGCAGGGTAGGGGTATTTTTGCATCTTGCATGTTGCATTCATATAGTTTTTGCATGATAGCTTTGCATATTCACATTATTAGATTGCCCTTGCTTAGATTTTGCATCCAATTGTGAGAACTAAGTGCCCAATAATTTGAGATAGTGAATTGTTGAACCCAAGCTGTTTATTCTTGTGATATGGCTGCAAATGAAAATGTTTGAGATAATCTTGGATAGTTGATAATTAGCATAAGGTTCAGAGATTTGTGTTTTTCAGTGATTCTGAACTAAAATGTGAGATTTTGAGCCAAAGGGGTACTCACTAAAATTTTACCCCATTCTTTGTGTTAGAGTGTTTATTCCTCTTGGATGATTTTCTCTAGAACTTGACTTGAAACCATTTTGAAGCTTAAAAATTTTTGAAAAACATTTTTGAAAATGATTGAGGCAATAGGTATTTTACTCGCCTTCTCGAGCTTTGAATGATGAAATGCTACCCCTTAGTTGCCCAATTTTGAGCCTACATGAAAAAAATGCTTTTCTTGGTACCCCTGAAATGTTTGGTTAAATGTGCTTGATAAGGGACCTTCTAAAGTATTACAAAAGGGTAAAAAGGGTAGTTGAAAAGAAAAAGTTTGGGATGAAAGAAAAAAAAAAATTTTTTGGGTTGAAAAATTTCCCCTTCTCCAAATAAAAGAAAAAGAAAAGAAAAAAGAAAAATAAATAGAGAAGGGAATGGAGAAAAAAAAAAAGAGAAATGAAAAATAAAAATAAAAAGACAGAAAAGAAAGGTGGAAAGTAAATTGAAACCCAAAAGGTATTTTAGAAGGTCATGCTTTACAAATGTTGATATGTTGTGTAGCCTTTTGAAATGTCCTTTCTTGATTGCCCCACCTAACAATAAATCCCATGGCCACGTTACAACCAAGTGAAAGACCTCTTGATTCTTAATTGTTTTCATAAATAAAGTATAGTTTTGGTTGATAGTCAAGCCTATGGTAGGATTCATTCCTTGAGGAAATTTGAGTGAAAAGTATTATCCCCTAAACACTTGAGTGAGGTGAAAAGAGAGCCAAGCAAATGAACAAGCTTGGGTGAGCTTCAAGTGAGAAAGAGTGCCCAAATCGGTGAGAACATGAGTCTAAGGAACCTAAACCTCTAATTGGACTTGAACCGATTGTCTCTTGTTGAATTGTTTGAAATGCCTCGTTACTTGAATTATTTGCTCGGGTTCTTAGTTCACTATCTATGTTCTGTTCACTTTTTCTGGCCTTAGTGATTGCTTGAGGACAAGCAATTGAATAAGCTTAGGGTGATTTGATAGTGTGATTTTATATCATATTTTATGTACACTTTTGCATGCGTTTTTCATATAGATTAGGCATTCTTTATTTGATTTTTATTAGTTTTTATCTTGGAACGGATAAGGCGGTGTTGTGGTGTTGTTTTGCAGGAATTAATGTTTAAAATGCTCAAATCCAGTTAATTTGGAGTTTGCATGAAGGAGGAACATGTCTTAAAATTGAGGAGAAAATAACAAGATGTCAAGAGTCTATAGAAAAAATAAATTGCTTTTGGCTTGTTACAATAAGTAAGAAAAGATGAAAAAGCATGGAACAAATGGACTTGAATTTTGCCAAAAGAAATGAAGCCCACGTGAAATTGGTTTTGGGCAAACTGGACTAATCCAAATCAGATTGGATTTGGAAAGAAAAAAGATGGGGGCTGACGTCTGGAGCTCTAGAGAGAGTTCTTTGAATTAAATGGAAAAATGAATAGCAATTATGAGGGCATGTGCTGATGTTAAGGAGTCTTGAATGAGAGGGAGGAAAGATTGAAAAGTAACATGGAAGTTTTGGAATAAGAAGCAGGCAGCAGTGCATAGAAAAAGGAAAAAGTGTAACGTACATGAGCAGTAACATAAATGGATAAGAATAAAGGGAGGTTTTGCTGCGTGAAAAGGGGATATATTTTCTCTCAGAAAAGTAACAGACAAGGATGGGGCATTAAATGAAGGAGCAGTGTCGATTATGAAGAGGAGGCCATAAGGCAAGACCATTAAGGAGATATTATTCTCTCGAATAAAAAGAGGAGAAAAACAGAAAGACAAAACGAGAGAGAGAATTGGAAAAGGTTACGAGTTTGGAAAGCAAAAAGCTCTGGGAAACCAGAGGCAAGAGTGTGGAGGATTGCTCCCATGGACTCCCTTCTCTCCTTCATCCATTTTCTCTTGTTATGGATATTGTTATGAGTAGCTAAACCTCCATTGTTGGGGTTAGGGTAACTATGTCTGAATTCTTATGTATTTGATTTAATCTTGCAATATAGTTTCTACTTTGTTATTGATTGGTTAATTTTCCGTGCTTAATGCTTGTTGTGGCTAGCACCCCCATGACTTGATTAGTGTTTTGGTATGTAATGGAGACGTTTCGTATCATAACCGGAACTGAAATTAATCACCTAGTAATCCTTACATCTAGAGATGGAGTTTGGTTTACTAGTAATCGCGTAATCCTTAATCCTAATGCAATTTCATTAATCTAGGCCACCTAAGAGATTAGGGTCTATTAGTGGAATTAGGCTCTTGTCATCCGAGAGATCGGGGCTTGAGTAGTTTAGTGGATTGATTGTCATAACGAAGTAGAAACTGTTTGTGAGTGTTTCATTGCATGAGGATGAAGTTTAGTGAACCTAACCCCAGCTACTTTTATCATCTTTGAACCCCATCTTTTATTGCCTTCCAAGTATTTGAGAAAATAACAAAAAGAGTTTGTTTTTCTTATTTGGTTTATTTTACTTTTGTGGGCTTGATAATTAGTTTAGAACTCTCTTCAATCCAAGAATCGCTTAGATAGTAGTTGAAGTGGTACGTGCTAGTACTTGTTGCAGTCCTCGTGGGAACGATTAAACGGTCTCACCACCGTATTACTTTGCACGACCGGGTATACTTGCCCAGATTCGTCTAACAAGTTTTTGGCGCCGTTCTGCCGGGACTCGTATTTCAATATTAGCATATCCATTTTGGTTACTAATTTGAGCACAAAATTTTTCTACTTTTAAAATCTTTCTTGCTTCCTCCGACTCACACACCTCCTCCACAAGCCATCCGCCCAACTTTAGCATATCCATTTTTGGCGCCGTTCGTGACTGTATTTCAATATTAGCATATCCATTTTGGTTACTAATTTGAGCACAAAATTTTTCTGTTTTAAAATTTTTCTTTTCTCGTTATAAACTGTTTCTTTGTCATTTTTTTCTCTTTTTCTGCTTTTTTTTTTGTCAATTTTCTAGTGTGTTTTTGTTTGTCAATTTTTTTAGTGTGTTTGATGTTGTGTGCTAACCTTTACTACTAACAATCTTGTTTGCTAGACTGTTTTTGTATGCGAGGTACTATTCCGGTGACCAACTCCTATACGATCCAGAAATTGAAAGAACAGCTAGGAAGAATAGGAGGCAAGCAAGACAGCAGAATTTATTAGAGCAACAAGGAGACGACCAAGAGACTTCCATCTCTCCAGTTTGTCAAGAAGAACTCAAGATGGCAGGGAATGGTGAAGATACTCCCACCACCACCACGGAGGACACTTGGTGACTATTCCAATACAAATTTCAACAGGCATGTCACTAGTATAGTGAGACCCTCCGGTGAAATCCAACAATTTTGAACTCAAGCCAAATCTCATCAACATGGTTTCACAAAATCAGTTTCTTTGGGTTGGAGAAAGAAGATCCTATGATCATATTTCCACTTTCCTGGAGTTGTGCGATACGGTGAAGATAAATGGTGCCTACGATGATGCAATTAAATCCCGAGATTGTTCCCTTTTTCTTTAAGAGATAGAGCCAAGTCTTGGCTCCGATCGCAACCAAGGGGAGTTTCACTACATGGGACAACTTAGAAGAAAAGTTTCCGGCAAGGTTCTTCCCCACATCAAGATTTGTAAAGGCAAGGGTGACATCATGAGTTTTTCTCAACAAGAAGGTGAGACATTGCATGACGCTGGGAAAGGTTCAAGGAATTGCTCGGAAGATGCCCAAATCATGGTTTTGATGATCTTACTCAGATGCAAACATTCGCAATGGACTGAGGCCGTCTACCGGAGTACATGTTGGATGCCTCATTGGAGGTTCAATGAATACAAAGACAATGAGAGGAAGCCCCGACTTTGATAGAGGCAATGGCCTCTAATGATTACTTGATGCATCATGATCGGGGTCCCACACAAAGAAGGGGAGTGTTGGAGTTGGATTCACAAACTGCACTTGTTGGCTCAAAATAAGATTATGACACAACAACTTGAGTCACTCACCAAGCAACTAGCTCAACTCCCACAACAACTTCAAACTGTTCACCGGGACAGCCATGCCACCACAACAAGTAATGAGATGTGACTACGTGGAGGTGATCATGAGAATGGAAGATGTGAGGCACCACCTAGTTCCCATGAAGAAGCCAATTATGTGGGGAACTATGGGCGGCCAGGCAACAACCAGTTTCCTAACAGCTACAATCAGGGGTGGAGGAATCAACCAAATTTTGGTTGGAAGCAAGATCCGGGGACAAACAAGCAAGTCTCCGCACAACCGCCTCAAGACCGAACTTCTGCCCTGGAAAACACTCTCAATCAGTTCATGCAGATGTCCATGTCGAATCAGAAGAACACCGATGCATCCATCAAGAATTTGGAAGTTCAAGTGGGCCAGATTGCAAAGCAACTAGCAGAACAATCCACAGAACAAGCGGGTAACACTCAGACAAATCCTAAAGAACATTGCAAGGTGATTGTGCCGAGAAGTGGTAAAAGTCTAGAGAAAAAAGATGATGATCCTTTGGTGAAAAGTCAGAGAGAAGTTGAAGAAACAGAAATGAATGATGAAGAACAATCTAAACCGAGTGAAGAAAAAGGTAAAGATGTTATAGTTGAGGAAGAAGAAAAGGTTAGAGAACAAGACAAGAGGGAGAAGCTAGTGGATGAGAAGTCAATATTGAGGAAGACCAAAAGTCAACTTTTGAAAGAAGGAGACAAGCCCCAAGTGATCCCCTCTTATGTGAAATTGCCCTATCCTCATCTGAGCAAGAAAAAAGAGAAAGAAGAACAGTTCGCCAAGTTTCTTGATATCTTCAAGCGGTTACAGATTAATATACCTTTTGCTAAAGCACTTGAGCAGATGCCAACCTATGCAAAATTCATGAAGGAATTGCTCACAAAGAAGAGAAAGTTTAAAGAAGGCGAGACTGTTGCCTTGTCTGAAGAGTGCAGTGCAATACTTCAAAGGAAGCTACCTCCAAAGCTCAAAGATCCTGGTAGTTTCACAATTCCTTGCACTATTGGGAGTGTTGATATTGGAAAGGCCTTATGTGACTTGGGAGCGAGTATCAACTTGATGCCGCTTTCAATTTTGAACAAGCTTGGAGGCGGAGAGGTAAAACCAACAAGGATGGCATTACAGTTAGCTGATAGATCCATCAAGCGTCCTTATGGTGTTTTAGAAGATGTCTTGGTTAAAGTGGACAGGTTTATCTTCCCAGCAGACTTTGTGATCTTAGACATGGAGGAAGATGCAGAGATTCCACTCATTTTGGGGAGACCCTTTCTAGCCTGCCTATTACATGTATAAAACAGTTTGTTTGGATTCCTATCGGTGTTAGACACCTTGATCTCGGCGATAGCACCACAAGTAGTGCACCTTCTGTTCACATACGCTAGCCGTAAGCATGAACCCACTCCACCAGAGGAAGTTGATGCCATAAAACCCCCTTGTAAATGAAACAAACAATGTGTCAATGAGGCCTCAAGGAAGAACCTTAGCAAATGAAGTGCTTAATGTTCCGAACTTGATTACCTGGTATAAGATTGTTCACGATCTTTGCTCGGTGTGTTGTGGAAACGACAGGGTGATGAAAGTCTCACTGATTATGCTAGTCCCTTGTCAATGGTGGCTTTATTATATCTGTGAGAGATCGCATCGTATGTAATATAAAATATTAAACACAATAGTTAACAAAAGTATATGTACATATATTTTATGATACTATAATATATTTAAACCCTAGCCACACCCTATATTTAAACTTATTATCTACATATTTATGTACTTCTATTTTATTGCTTTAATTAAAAAACCTCCAAAACAGATTTCATAATATCCTTAGGTCAATCACAGTGGTCTGTGCTCGACAAGACCATTCCGCAAAAACCGGTCCCAAACAACAAATTTCAAATTTAATGATGATCTCTGAAGCAATGGGTTTGACTACATTTTGATTGCAATTGTGTTGACCAGATTTTGCGTGCTAACTGCGCAAATAAGACACCACGTTTTCCAACCAGCTTTACAAACAAATTCTTATCCAACAATGCAACATTTACTGATTTATCTTCTATTGTTTCTAATTTATTAAGCCATCCATTTTTTTCTTTAGTAATTTTCAAGGTTTTAAAACCCCGGATCGGACCCGCCGGTCCAACAATCGTGGGAAAATCGGACTGTGGTAAACCGGTGCAAAAACCGGAAAATCGGTTCAAAACCGGTCGTGAGGCGACCATGGATGAATAAAGCTAAAGGAGCGTCGTACAACCATGCCATTTATGATACAACCTTTCACCCAGGTGTCGGTTTCATCAATCACTTTATAACACTACTATGACCGCAAAACCTTAGTTGCATCTAGACCGTTCCATTATAAAAAAGTATTATGACCGCGCTGTCGCCACGCGCCAAAAGAACGAGCGATTATAAAAATAATGCAAGTATAGAGCGACAACTCGGATCGTCTCTCAAGGACTCTTTAGGTGTTGTTATTATTAACGAAGAAAATTAGTAAAAGTTAGAAATGGGGGTTTTGAGATTAAAACTAAATTAACAAAACAAATCAAAAACGAGAGAAAAGAAACAAAGCGAGTTTAAGAAATTAGCAAATAAACAAAAGCGATTAACCCATCGTTTCTCGGTTTCCCACTATCATTGGTTCATGCAAATCCTAAGAAGATACTAATCCCCTCCCGGTTGTAGCAACAATTAACAAACGAAACCGCTACTACGGATGTATGTTCCTATTCCGAAATAACAAACGGGGTTAAGCTCTCATGAACAAACGAACATGAATGAACACACGCGAAATAACAAACGCGATTATATATAGGAACATTACATCACCGAAATGAAACAACACCACACTATACATTCCTGAAATAACAAACGAAACATAAAAGATGGCAACCGAAAAGAGAAAAGCAACTAAACATGGAATACTGGAACCTCAAGTGTTAACGAAACCAATTACAGTAGATTAATCTAGGAGACTAGCTCTCCATTACAGAAGAAAACAATAAACTAAGAGAAAAACAAAAGACTAATAAGCTCAGAAACTAGCCAAAACTGGCTAATTCTGACCTCCCTCTTCAGTTCTGCCTAAGACTACTTATATACACGTTTCTGGAATCCAAGTCCTCGCGAGGCGAAGCATTGCTCGCGAGGCGAATTATGCGAAAGGTCTGCAACTCTTGGTCTTTCGCGGCGAGAATATCTTCGCGAGGCGAACTCTTCAAATTCCCAACTGTAACGCCCGTGGCCTTCAACACGGGTAAACCGTGATGCTCTCTGACTTCCAGGTACTCGCGAGGCGAGTCCAGTCTTTGCGGGGCGAGACAGAAAGTTTTACAATTTCAGGAACAGTCACCTTCTGCAGTTCAGGCAGGGCACGGTCCTCTCATGGTAAAGCTCAGATTTATTCTTTTTATTAACACGAAAATAAGAAAATATAATAAGTATTTTATTTAACTCTAAATTAACTTAAAAACAATTTAAAGACTCAAAATACTACTTAGAGACAATCAAGTCTAATTTGGGTAAAAATGATATAAAATTAGCACAAAGCCAAGGTCTTTACTAGTTAATAAACCAGTCAAACAGAGGCTCATAATATTATATCAACATTTGTCATAAAATGAGTTTTCATCCTCACTTTCTGGTCGTGAGGATTGAAGACAGCGCCAATTCGGAGCTAAGAAAGACATAATGGATAGCGGAGTGAAGGGACGCACGCTCATGGAGGTTGGATCACCTTCTTTACATTCATCGGAGGCCCATTATTTTGTTATTTGTAAAGTTTTTATTTTTATATTTTTCTTATGCTGTTTTAGTCATGCTCCGGATTGTATTGATTGATTACGGGATTTTCTTTAGTCATGTCATGAACTTGATTGGAAGTAGTTTATAAAGTGGCCCATAGAAGTTAATAAGTTACCTAACAATTTGACAAGTGTACCGGTCGAGGAGTAAAATTCGACCACTGATGAGTGTGATTCCACCTCATCTTTGTCCATCATTTTGCATGCATTTTCATGTAGTTTAGGCATATTTTTATTAGATTTTAGGTTAATGTTCCTTTGGAACGGGTAAGGCGGTTTTCGTGTGTTGTTTTGCAGATATCAAGGGTAAATTGCTCAAGATCAACCATGATGAAGTTTGGATGAAGATGGAGCTTTAAAAGCTGAAGAAAATGAGCCAAACAGAGCCCATCACGGCCTGGCCGTGATGCCCATCACCTAGCCGTGATGCCCATCACGACCTAGCCGTGATGCCCATCACCGGCCATGATCGAGCAAAACCGAAAAAGAAGAAAGGCTGAAGTCGAGTGCATCACGGCCTGGCCGTGATAGCCATCACGGCCGTGACCCAAAACCACCACAAGTCGGAGCACATCACGGCCCAGCCGTGAAATTCTTCACGGCCATGAAAGCAGAGGGCTCGCGGACAGCACATTCTCGCCCGCGAGAAACCGGATTTTCCAAAAGTGCGAGGTAGAGACCGTCACGGCCTGGCCGTGATGGCCATCACGGCCGTGACGCGCATTACTTGGACCTGAAGAAACAGAAATAGATCAGATTTTTGAGTTGGTTTGGGACTCTAACTTCCCATTTCTATAAATATGGACCAAGGCATCGAGATACGAGAGGACATCATAGAAGAACAACACATTAGGGGCTACTACTCTAGGCATAGATTTAGGATCTCTTCTCCTCTTCTCCCTCTCTTCTCTTTTCGATTTTCATTATGTTGTCAACCTGACTTGTCATCTCCATGGCAAGACTGGAGTAGTAGCTTAGTTTCTAGGGACTAGGGCTCTGCCAGAGGTTTGTAAATGATGTTGATTTGATGTTAAAATCGTTGTTGATTTTCGTTATTGTTTTAGATCTGATTTCTAGTGTGTTAATCACTCATAAATTTCGGCAAATGTTTAATTACGTGACGTAGACGTTCTAAGGAGGAACCTAGCGGTGAACTTAGGATTTCTAGGGTGTTTCACTCGTAAAGCCCGGCGGCCATTGGTTTGTGAGATGTGAATGATCCAAGGAGGAACCTAGCGGTGAACTTAGGTTATTTGCATGACTTAGACATTATAGGGAGGAACCTAGCGGTGAACCTAGGTGTCGGACCTATAGAAGTCAGACTTGGGACTGAAATCACGAGAGTTAGAAGCCGTCCCTCGAGGAGCAACGAGTTGTCACGGAACGCAAAGGGTCCAATCTGGGATCGACTACCACGAGAGTAGGGGTCGGGTCAATTGGGCACGGCTTTTGTAACCCGAGAGGGAGCTTAAGCTATCAGAGGATAAACTCGCCTTCAAGGCAATTTCGGTAATCAACAAAGGTAAATCTGTTAGCAACATAAACAGCCTCAAAGGTAACCCAAATCCCTAGGAATCCGTTTAGATAAAAAAACCCCAAAAACATTTGTTTTCTGTTTTAATTGTTCTCTGCTCATCTATCTTTTAAAATTCAAATTCAAAAACCCTTTTTACAAAAACCCTTTACAAAGTCCAGATATAATCGATTAGAATTTAATTGCGATTCGGGAACCACAGTCTCTGTGGGTTCGATATCTTTTATTACTTGACGACGATCCGGTACACTTGCCGGAATCGCACGTGCATTCGCACGCTATCAAGTTTTAGGCCGATTCGTTGGAGGGTGTGTGCCTTTTCGAATTTCAATTAGTTTTTAAATTGATTTTCTGGACCCTTTTCTTTTATTTGATTTTTATTTCTGAGATATTTAAAAAAAAAAAAATCAAAAATTTCTTTTCCTTCTATTGTATCCATCTCTCTCGTGTGTTATATGCAAAGATCTCTAAGTCTTGGGAGCCTTAGTGAGATTGATCCAGGAGATCGAGAGGACCTTCCACGAGGCGTAGAAGACTACTAAGAGAGGGAGAAAGGTTGAGTCCCGTTCCACTCATGGCGAATCAACCGGATACAAAGCCTTTGAAGGACTACGCAGCCCCAAATGCGAGAGGCTTGCGAACTGGGATTGCAAGGCCAGAGATTGAGGCGGAGAACTATACCATACCACCTATGCTAATCAACATGATTAGGC
Organism: Sophora flavescens; assembly: GCA_030762895.1. Classification (NCBI taxonomy): domain Eukaryota; kingdom Viridiplantae; phylum Streptophyta; class Magnoliopsida; order Fabales; family Fabaceae; genus Sophora; species Sophora flavescens. The sequence continues at coordinate 13,193 of JAUPTC010000387.1, forward strand.
AACATCAATTCGGAGGATTGCCTTCGGAGGACCCGACCGATCACATAGAGACATTTTTAGAGTTCACCGATGCAATCCGGATTCATGGAGCCTCAGTCGATGTTGTGCGTTTGAGACTGTTCCCCTCATCTCTCACTGGAAAAGCGAAGGCCTGGCTAAAGCAAATCCCCGCTAACACTTTGACTACTTAGGACCAATTGGAGCAGGCGTTCTTGGAGAAATTCTTCCCTCTATCCAAGACGGCCTACATAAGAACCCATATCACCGGCTTCTTCCAAAAAGACGGAGAATCATTATCGGAAGCCTGGGATCGATACAAGGGACTGCTGGAGTCGTGCCCACATCACGGACTCGAGAGGTGGTTAATAGTGCACACCTTCTATAACGGATTAGACTACTCTTCGAAGGTGTCACTAGATTCTGCAGCCGGTGGAGCGTTTATGAATAGGCCTCTCACTGAGGCATTCAACATCATCGAGAATGTCGCCACCAACTACCACCAATGGGGATCCGAAAGAGGTAATAACCCGAACAAGATTTCGGGGGGTAAGTTTGAGGTAAATAGCACAGATCTTATTATGTCAAAGATAGACTCACTTAATAAACGTTTTGATCGGCTGGAAAGAGCTAATGTGAGTGCATTAGGTGCTACTAACCTTGTTTGTGAGATTTGTGGAATGCAGGGACATGACATGATGGGATGCCCACATGGATCCGGCGTTCGGGTGAGCAAGTGAACTCTTGTAACAACTACTATGATGCGAACCCGAAGCTGCCCAACTATGCTCCCCCAAATCCCTACAACCAAAGAAGAAACAACCCTTACCTCTCCTACGGCAACTACAGCAACACGCTTAATCATGAGTTCCAAGAGGTCAAGGTAATAAGAGAGCAGCAAGAGGGTACCCTCGGTACAAAGATCTAAACTCGAGACTTTATTTGAAAGTTTTGTCGAAACTCGGACAAAACAGAATGAGGAGTTTAGACAACAAGGAAGAGGAAAGTGAGTGAGGCAATAAAGGATCTAGCATCTAAGGTAGACAACTTAGCAACTCATAACAAGATGCTAGAAACCCAGATTGCCCAACAAGCCAGCACGTACTCGAGACCTAAGGGTACATTCAGGGGCAACCGAAGCAAATCCCAATGAGCATTGCAATGTCATACACTTGAGGGATGATAAGCTTGGGGTGGGGGTAGCTGAAATGGAGGTGGAACCAGGAGGAGGACACGAAGCGAAAAGAAGAGCGAGAGCCGAAATATGTCCCTCCACCACCGTACCAACCCCAGATACCTTTCCCACGAGAGGTTGGTCGGGAAAAAGCAAGTAGATGTAGAGACTAAAATGCCTACTAAAGCTGAAAGACCCGGTAGTTTCTCCATCGCTTGCTCGATCGGACAAGCTGCAAATTGACCAAGCCTTATGTGACCTAGGGGCTAGCACGAGCTTGATGTCCCTCACTATCATGGAAAGGTTGGGAAGCAAAGAGTTGAGACCATTCAAATTCCCCTTACAAATTGCGGATAGCTCAACTAGGACTCCTCAGGCATACTAGAGAATGTTCTGTAAAGGTAGGGAAAATTCTCATCCCTACCGGCTTCTGGTATTGGACATGAAAGGGAATTCTAAATTCCCCATCATTTTAGGAAGGCCATTCTTGGAAACCGCTGGAGCATTAATAGACGTAAGGAATGGCAAACTCTCTCTAAATGTAGAGGAAGGTAGGGTAAATTTTCAGTTGACTAACTCTTGTAACAACCCTCCTTTTGAGAGCCATGTGTGCAGAATTGATGTAACGTCTCCAGCGGTAGAGAAAGAACTTAGCATGGAAGCAACCCCAAATATTTGCAGGGCTAATGATGCACCCAGCAGTGGTGAAGTTGGAGTTGCTGTCCATGCGGAAACAAAACTTCCGCCGGGAGGAAGGAAGGCTAGGAAGCTTCGAGAGAAAAGAGCGGCCGGAGCGCTACTGGCCGTATGAACAGAAACGGCTATTTGAAGGAGTTCCTTGGAAGAGAAGTGTGCCTGCACTTCTCACGGCCAGACCCGGTTGGTTGAAGGAAGTTTGGTCAAGCTTAAGACCATAAATAAGCGCTTCTTGGGAGGCAACCCAAGTTTTCTTTCCCTTTTTCCTTTTGTTTTTGATTTAACCTCTTGAATAATTTGAGAAGATCAAGAGGCAAAAATATCATTAATAGGTTTGTCTAGTGTTTTCAGGTTGAGAAAGAGAAGAAGAGCATAAAAAAAAATAAAGTCAGAGGCCATCACGCCCTGGCCGTGACATTGGTCACGGCCGTGATGAACTAAACAAGAGCACAGAGAGCATCACGGCCTAGCCGTGACAACCATCACGGGCGTGATGAGTAGGATGCCAAGGCCAGAGCATCACGGCCTAGCCGTGATGTAGATCACCGGCCGTGACAGGGCAATTCCCGAGGACCGAAAGCGATCACGCCTAGGCGTGATGAGCCTCACGGCCGTGATAAAATTTCTACCCAAATTTTGACTGGAATGTGAAGCCAACACCCGCTACCGACTCGGTAAGTTGTTCCATTTTTCTCCTCTCTCCGACTTGATTATTTACATTGGAGACAATGTAAGTAATCAAGCTTGGGGTAGGGGTATTTATTTTTGTATTTGCATTGTTGCATTCATACTGCATTCTCATAGGCATGGATTGGTATGATCACATTCTCTAGATTGCCCCTCACTTAGAACATGCTTCCGATTGTGAGAACTTGGAGCCAAATGAATTGAGATAGTGAATTTTGAACCCAATTTTTCATTATTCTTGTGATATGGCTAAAAAAAAAAAAAAGATTCTTGAGATAGTCATTTGATAGTTGATAATTAGCATGTGGTCCCTTAAACTTGTGTTCCTCACTGATTTTTGAACTACTAAATGTAAGATTTTGAGCCAAAAGGGGGCATTCACTAAATCTACCCCATTTCTTGTGAAAGAGTGATTTAATTCCTCATGGACTGTATTTTCTAGAACTTGACTTGAAACCATTTCAAAACTTAAAAATTTCTGAAAACATTTTTGGAAATGATTGAGGCACTAGGTATTTTTCTGGCCTCCCGAGCTTTGAATGATAAATGCTACCCCTTAGTTGCCCAATTTTGAGCCTAAAGAAAAAAATACTTTTCTTGGTACCATGAATTAATTTGATAAATAATGCTTGGTATGGCACCTTTTAAAGTATTACAAAAAGGGTAATTGGTAGTTGGAAAAAGTATGGGATGAAAAAGCTAGAAAGTAATTTCTCTTGAGCTAAAAAGCTCCCCTTCTCCAAACAAATAAAAATGAAATAAACAGAAAAAAATGGAGAAGGGGATGACAAAGAAAGTGAGAAATGAAAAGAAAAAGAAAAAAGAAAAAAAAAAAAAAGAAGAAGAGAAAGGTGGAAAAAGTAAATCAAAGCCCCCAAAAGGTATTTTAGAAGGTGTCATACTTTGTAATGTTTGATAATCTATCTAGCCTTCTTGAAAATTCCCTTTCTTTGATTTTCCCACCTAACAATAAATCCCATGGCCACATTACAACCAAAGGAAAAGACCTCTTGATTCTTAAGTGTTTTCTTAAATAAAGTAGAGATTTGGTTAATAGTCAAGCCTATGGTAAAATACTTTCCTTGAGGAAATGGAGTGAATTGTCATAAACCCTAAAACACTTGAGTGAGGTGAGATGAGTGCCCAAATCAGTGAGGACATGAACTTGAAGAACCTAAGCTTCTAATTGGACTTGAACTTGATTATCTCTTGAATGCTTATTAAAAATGCCTATTACTTGGATTAGCTTCTAGGGTTCTTGGTTCACTATCCATGCTTTGAATGATTTATCTTATGGCACTGAGTAATTGCTTGAGGACAAGCAAAGTTTTAAGCTTAGGGTGATTTGATGAGTGTGATTCCACCTCATCTTTGTCCATCATTTTGCATGCATTTTCATGTAGTTTAGGCATATTTTTATTAGATTTTAGGTTAATTTTCTTTGGAACGGGTAAGGCGGTTTTCGTGTGTTGTTTTTGCAGATATCAAGGGTAAATTGCTCAAGATCAACCATGATGAAGTTTGGATGAAGATGGAGCTTTAAAACTGAAGAAAATGAGCCAAACAGAGCCCATCACGGCCTAGCCGTGATGCCCATCACGGCCATGATCGAGCAAAACTGAAAAAGAAGAAAGGCTGAAGTCCGAGTCTGTCCCGGCCTGGCCGTGATATCCAGCACGGCCGTGACCCAAAACCACCACAAGTCGAGCACATCACGGCCCGGCCGTGAAATTCTTCACGGCCATGAAAGCGAGAGGGCTCGCGGCGCGAGCACATTCTCGCCCCGCGAGAAACCGGATTTTCCAAAAGTGCGAGAGGCGGGGCAATCACGGCCTGGCCGTGATGGCCATTCTGGCCGTGACGCGCATTACTTGGACCTGAAGAAACCAAATAGATCAGATTTTGAGTTGGTTTGGGACTCTAACTTCCCCATTTCTATAAATATGGACCAAGGCATCGAATCTGAGAGGACATCATAGAAGAACAACACATTAGGGGCTACTACTCTAGGCATAGATTTAGGATCTCTTCTCCTCTTCTCCTCTCTTCTCTTTTCCGATTTTCATTATGTTGTCAACCCAGACTTGTCATCTCCATGGCAAGACTGGAGTAGTAGCTTAGTTTCTAGGGACTAGGGCTCTGCCCGAGGTTTGTAAATGATGTTGATTTGATGTTAAAATCGTTGTTGATTTCGTTATTGTTTTAGATCTGATTTCTAGTGTGTTAATCACTCATAAATTTCGGCAACCGTTTATTTACGTGGCGTAGACGTTCTAAGGAGGAACCTAGCGGTGAACTTAGGATTTCTAGGGTGATTCACTCGTAAAGCCCGGTGACCATTGGTTTGTGAGATGTGAATGATCCAAGGAGGAACCTAGCGGTGAACTTAGGTTATTTGCATGACTTAGACATTATAGGGAGGAACCTAGCGGTGAACCTAGGTGTCGGACCTATAGAAGTCAGACTTAGGACTGAAATCACGAGAGTTAGAAGCCGTCCCTCGAGGAGCAACGAGTTGTCCACGGGCATAAAGGGTCCAATCTGGGATCGACTACCACGAGTAGGGGTGGTCAATTGGGCACGGCTTTTGTAACCGAGAGGAGCTTAAGCTATCAGAGGATAAACTCGCCTTCAAGGCAATTTCGGTAATCAACAAAGGTAAATCTGTTAGCAACATAAACAGCCTCAAAGGTAACCCAAATCCCTAGGAATCCGTTTAGATAAAAAAACCCCAAAAACATTTGTTTTCTGTTTTAATTGTTCTCTGCTCATCTATCTTTTAAAATTCAAATTCAAAAACCCTTTTTACAAAAACCCTTTACAAAGTCTAGATATAATCGATTAGAATTTAATTGCGATTCGGGAACACGAGTCTCTGTGGGTTCGATATCTTTTATTACTTGACGGCGATCCGGTACACTTATAGGAATCGCACGTGCATTCGCACGCTATCAACCACCGAACTTGGATGCCGATCCGATAAAGGTGGGAAAGATGAGATCTTGATAATATTTTAAATAACCTTATCCGGTTAAAGGAGATAAATCCCACAATTTAGGAGATCATATATCTCGAAGAAGATTTAAGAGATAAAAAAAGATAAACACAATCTTAAGAGATAAGGAGATTCTATTATAAAAAAAGGAGAACCCTTAGAGAAAAGGGCACTTTCACTACAGGAGGTGAATTTCCCTTAAGTGTATTAGAGGAACCAGCTTGACTAAGAGACTAAAAAAGAGTCCTTATCCTTGGTATTCATCGGATACAAGATTAAGGGATTGAGATCATCCACATGGCCAATGGTTGAACCTAGAACTACGTATGACTTTGATTCCAATTTGGATACGTAGGGACCGGGAGTATAATATTCTGTCAAGCCATAATCTAAAACAACCCCATTGTTCACTCTTGGTTTGACTACGACGAGATTCTCGGCAAGTCGGATCTCGACAGAACATTTGGCGCCCACCGTGGGTCCGAGGAAAAACTTTCCCAGTTCCATAAGAAAGCTTGATGGTGACTACACGGGCGGACCGAGGGAGGGGCGCACAAGCCAAACCACGTTGATCATGAAGCATCAAATACAAACCCCGAACCATGACAACCCTCCGCCTCCACCCCTCGATGAAGATAATCCTCGGTCACGGGAAAGATTATGGCACAACTGAAGCAGCTGCATGAGGGAAACAAGGAGATTCGTGCGCAGAACCAAAAATTGCTAAGAGCTCGGAGAAGGGCCAGATTAGCAACGCCTTCTGATGGTGAGCGATCTTCACCAGAGGACAGCCAGGAGGATCCCTCATATGCACCTTCTCACCATGAAACGAGCTGACCTGCCAGGACCAAACTGGGGCCTCAGGGGTCAGGAGCCAAATCTCGTCTTTGAAGAAGCATCCCGAGAAAGAAAAGGTGAGAGCAGGGCGACCGAGGGTTGCACATCGCGATGACATAGATGAGGTACTCATGCCTAGACATTTTAAGCCTCTTATCTTGATAAATTCAATTGTGCCATTGATCCAACTGAACACGCAGAATCCTTTATTTCTTTTGTTTACTTGGTAACTGATTCAGAAGCCGTCATGTGCAAAATTTTTCCAACTACTTTGTAAGACCTAGCCTTGACCTGGCTTACGAATCTTCCACATCGGTCAATTGATTCTTTTGATATGCTTGTAGCTAAGTTCGCTGCACAATTTGCGTGAGGAAAAAGCATAAAAGGCACTCGATCTATGCTAACGAATTTTTAAGCAAGAAAAAAATGAATCACTTAGAGATTACATGGCTCGTTTTAGTTCTCAACAAGTTTTAATTCCCAATATGAGCTCGGAACTCTGCCTTCATACCGTCATGTGTGGTTTGAAGTCGGGGCCTTTCTTTGAGTACTTATATCGGAAACCACCGAGAGAGACTTTGAAGAATCGCAGGAAAAAGCAACAGGTTTCATGAACTCCGAAGAGATGGTAGAATCCAAAAAAAGATGGAAAGAGGTTTCGAGGACGAGCACGGTCCCAAGCAAAGAAAGAGACAGAGGGGCCAATCCACAAGGGCTCATAAAAGTAATGAAAGGGGTTCTCTGAGAAGCAACCAAGGTACCAGTCCCATATACCGCTAAACCGATCCAGAGCAACCATTCTTCAAGAGGTGTGTAATGCCGAGGTACTCACCTTGCCTCGACTGTCTAAAACTCCTGCTGAGGCTGACAAAAGTAAAGAGTGCAAGTGACATCAAAACTATGGTCACTCCATTGAAGACTATAGAACAGCCCTGGATAAAGTTGAGGAATTGGTACAAGTAGGCCGTCTTGACCGGTTCGTTCGCCGATATGACAATGGAGGCGGACGAGCTGGTCGGCGATGAGGAAGACGAGGTTATGACAATCGTAGCCGAGATGAAAACTAGCGAGGTAACAATCGGAAACAGAGATCGGGTGCATAACGAGAGGGCTCCAAATGATGAAGCAAAAGGAGGGGTATGAGGAGTCATTAATACTATTTGGGGAGGTTTTCGCGGCGGGAGGTACAACAAGTTCAGCTCGGAGACGTTATATAAAAGCTATCCGACCTGTCAACTCGGTGTCTGGAAAACCTACAAGGCCGAGATCTCCCATTACTTTCTCAGATGATGACTTCCAAGGGCTGGATCCTAACCAAGAGGACCCGATGGTGATAACGGTGGAATTAGCCAACTACTTGGTCAAGCGAACACTTGTTGATCGGGGTAGCTCTGGTGACATTTTGTACTTGACAACCTTTAAAAGCTTGGAATTCCAGAAAAGTTGATAAAAGAACAGGAGGACAAGCTAGTAGGGTTCGCCGCGGAGCGGTAAAGACCGAGGTTACATAGACCTCTTGGCAACATTTGGAGAGGAAAGCTCTCTCGAACCATATCGATCCGGTGTGTTATCGTGGATGCCAACACGTCATATAACATCCTGATTGGAAGATCGACGTTGAATGAACTCAGAGCGATTGTCTCAACCCCACACCTCACCATGAAGTTCCCAGCCAAATATGGGGAGATAGTTGTTGTCCGAGCTGACCAAAGGATGGCCAGATGATGCTATGTGGATAGTTTGAAGGTGATCCGAGAGCAGAACATCACAAAGGATGCCAGTGATGATAAAGCAGAAGTGGTAAGCTCGGTCAGTTCAGTTAGCTCAGCAAGTTAGGTCAGTATGTTTGAATTGGATCCAAGGATGGAGATACATGAGTCCAGGGCTGAACCAATACAGTCTTTAGAGGAGTTCCTGTTAAGTCTCTAAAATGTCTGATGTGCATTTCCCTAAGTTTTGATGAGAACTAAACATTGGTTAATGATTTAATTAACCTTCATATTGGTTGCTAACCTGTCAATCTAGTGTGCAGATTAAAACTAATAGAATCATCCGTCCAACGCAAATAATAGAATTATCCGTCCAATGCAAGTGATGAAAGCCAGCGTCCACTAAAATAAAAGCCAGCGTCCACTAAGGTAACAGAAGCACTCGTCTACACAAGTCTTTGGACTTGATGAGTCCTTAATATAGAGCTAGTCTACTAGGTTACGTTCAACCAGTTAAAGGAGTATCAACTAAAGCTTCTACAGATATCATTAAGTCAATCGTAACCAAATCTACACTGTTTGTAACCACGTGGAAAAAGCTGGACATGTTATGTCTAAGTGTATCCATAAGAAGAGAAGGAAGTCTTCAACGACTCCTAGAACTAACAAAAAGGACCCGAGAAAAATATGGGTACCTAAAGATCAAATAATTTTTCTTGCGAGATGTCCTCAACAGGACAAAGAAAACACCCTTTGTTGGTACCTGGACAGTGGCTGCTCGCGTCATATAACAAGAGAAAGGTCTATGTTTCTAGACCTCCAACTTAAGAAAGGAGGACACGTTGCCTTCGGAGGGAATCAGAAAGGGAAAGTTATAGGAATTGGTACTATTGGTGGTAAACCCCCTCTTCCCATCTTCCCTCTATATCTAATATTATTATGGTTAAAGGATTAAGACACAATTTGCTTAGCATATGTCAATTATGTGATAATGGTTTTGATGTTTCCTTTACCAAGGATGTATGCATAGTAAAAGACTGTTGTGGCAAAACCTTCTTTTCAGTTAAAAGGCAACAAAATCTTTATAAGATTGAACTGTCTTATCTCTCATATCAAAGTGTAACCTGTCTGATGTCTAAAGAGGATGAGAGATGGTTATGGCATAAGAAACTAGGACATGCTAGTATGAAACTAATTTCTGAATTAAAAAGGAATAATCTCGTGAGAGGATTGCCTGATATTAGTTTTAAGAAAGATGTCTTGTGTGATGCATGTCAGAGAGGTAAACAGATAAAATCAAGTTTCAAATCTAAAAACCAAGTATCAACCTCTAGACCTCTTCGGTTGTTACACATGGATCTGTTTGGACCGAGTTAGTGTTGCAAGATGGCCGCAAGAAAATATGGATTTGTCATAGTTGATGACTATTCTAGATACACATGGGTACTCTTCCTAACACACAAGGATGAGTCTTTTAAGGCTTTCTCAAGATTCTGCAAAAGAGTACAAAATGAGCGGGGTTTCTGTATTTCTACCCTTAGAAGTGATCATGGGGAGAATTTGAAAATGAGCGATTTAGACAGTTTTGTGAGGAGAATGGAATCTCTCACAATTTTTCTGCACCTAAAACTACACAACAAAATAGAGTGGTTGAGAGAAAGAACAGATCTCTGCAAGAGATGGCTAGATCTATGCTCAATGAAAATAATCTCCATAAGTACTTCTAGGCGTAAAGTCAAACACCGCTTGTTATGTACAAAACAGAATGCTTATTAGGTCTTTTCTAAAAAGGACTCCTTATAAATTGTGGAAAAGAAAAAGCCCCAACATATCTTATTTTCATGCTTTTGGATGTGAATGTTTTATTCTGAATACCAGAGATAATCTTGGAAAGTTTGATTCTAAGGTAGATAAAGGTATTTTCGTAGGGTATTCTGAAAAGTCTAAGGCTTTTAGAGTATACAATTCAAGAACTTGATTTATTGAAGAATCTGTTCATGTTAAATTCAATGATGGATTAAAGATTGATAAAGAACTATCAGATCTAGAAGATGATCTTACAGGTATTGATATAAACAAGCCAGAAAGTCAACAACCCGATCTAAATAAAACAGAACCTGGACCTAAGGCTGAAAGACAAGTGGAATAGACGAGTCAGTAGACAAGTCAAGATCTTCATGATGATCTCAAAAGGGATTAGAAGTTCAACACTCATCATCCTAATGATCTTATTATCGGAAATCCTTCTGAAGGAGTAAGAACCAGATCCACATTAAGAGGATCAAGCAATGTGGCCTTTATTTCAGATTTGAAGCCTAAACACATTGAAGAAGCTTGTGAGTATGAAAGCTGGATTCTTGCTATGCAAGAAGAACTTAACCAGTTCACTAGAAATGATGTCTAGACTCTTGTCTCTAAGCCTAAAAACAAGTCGATTATTGGAACAAGACGGGTCTTCAGAAACAAATTGGATGAAGATTGTAAAGTTGTCAGAAATAAGGCAAGGTTAGTAGCTCAAGGCTATAACCAACAATAAGGTATTGATTATACTGAAACCTTTTCACCTGTAGCTAGAATAGAAGCTATACGTATTTTAATGTCATATCTTTGCACAACACCAAATTACCCCCTGTTTCAAATGGATGTAAAAAGTGCTTTTCTAAATGGTATAATTGAAGAAGAAGTGTATGTTAAACAACCCCCTGGTTTTGAGGATACTGATAAACTAGATCACGTTTTCAAACTTAAAAAGGCATTATATGGTTTGAAACAAGCACTTAGATTATGGTATGATAGACTCAGTTCTTTTCTCATGCATAATGGTTTTACTAGAGGACAAGTAGACACTACTCTGCTCAAAAAATGCTCTAAAGAGAACTTTATTATAGTTCAAATATATGTTGATGATATTATTTTTGGAGCAACTAATGAAAAACCGTGCAAGGAATTTTCAAATCTAATGCAAGCTAAATTTGAGATGAGCGTGATGGGAGAATTGAAGTTCTTCCTTGGATTACAAACTCAGTGTCTGTATGTGTGCAAGATTCCAATCTGATTCTAGAGAATCTCATCTTAAGGCTGTTAAAAGAATATTTAGATATTTACTTGGAACTACCAATCTTGGTTTGCTGTATTTAAGATCAAAAGAATACAGATTAGTGGGATATTGTGATGCTGATTTTGCAAGAGACAGAATAGAAAGAAAAAGTGCGACACCCTAAAACCCGGCGTCACATGGTTACCCGTTGCGGAAAAGAAACTTTTTTTAAAACGCTGGTCGCCTTCGGAAAAATAACCTTTTATACAGGGTTACTGAAAAAGGGGACTCATTTATTTATATATATATATAGTAGTTAAGAAAATGTGATGAACATTCAGAACATGAAAATCAACATCACACATATAATGATAACTATCCAACTTGGGATATTAGGTTTGATTACAAGACAGGCCTTGTCGAACTGGCCAACAAACACTGAAACAGCGACTGAAGAAACAGGTAAAAAGATAACATCAAACTGGGAATAGGGAATTGGGTACAAGACTCAAAAGATAGCTCTAAAGGCCTAGGGACTATCAGGACAACTCCAAAAGCCAACAAACGATCTACCAATGCCTCCTGCATGCAGAGTGACCACAGACGCTACCCTCAGACGACATATCAGTCGACGGATCAATAACGGTACCGCCATCGTCGATAGGGATGTCGTCATCGTCGGGATCCTGCGGATGGTACTCGTCCTTCTCGTCCACGACCTCTATGAACTCAAGAGGCTCTTCCTCGGGATCCTCCTCCTTGGATCCTCATGGCCAGTTCCACTGGATCAAAGTGCTCATGAAGGAGTCCGGTAACTTGTAGCATATGGAGGTAGTACCATGGAGGTGAAAGTGTCACAGTCCTCGTCTCGACGGTATGAATCCTTCGTACGGGCACTCTGTTAGCATTTGTTTCAGTGGTCGTGGGTGGTCCCCGATATGTCACGGTCGTCGCTCCCTCGTATATAGTCCAATTCCCCACTGACCCAGCGTGATCAAATACCTCGCTCCTCGAGCTCGTTAGTGCCAAGGGAACGTCGGATCTATCTAAGAGCACGCGCATTCCCGATACAAGAAGAAAAGAAGCAGAACATACGATTTGTGCAAGAGTGAGATACCGTCATAAGATATATACGACAACAACCACATACATGATACATACATCACGAGAATCATATAACCAGTTAAATCATGCATATACATAGCATAACAGAGTGTTATATCAAAGGGTCTCAAACCCGCACAATCAACCTTTGAAAATATGCATGACACTTCAATATCAGGCTCTAACTTAATCTCATGAGATATCAACACCGTTTTACACTGGAGAAAAATTAGAGTTGGTCAATCTCTAGCCCACCGGGCAGTTGCCTCCATACCATTATGCATTTAAGGTCTCAGGACGAGCAACGTCACATGTGCCTCTGAACTCGGTTTACATGGACAGACTCCCAGATACCACCTTGTATCTGATATATAAGAAAGCACGTCTGCCTGGGGAAATGCACATGAGAAAATGTGTTATTTAAAAGGTTTTCTTTGTGTTCATTCTTTTTCACTGTCGCAACTCAAAGCTAACGACTTAATAATCATTTCCCCATCACTTGAAAGCTTAAAAGCATAGGACACACAGTCTGAATGCTCAATCACAACGCCCGAGACCGATGTCGCAGTCAAGGGTTGTGGTCGTAGAAAACAACATTCACCTTTTACAATGTTCATCACAACGTGGTTAGGACACACAGTCCACAACAACGTGATTAGGACACGTGATCCACCACAACGAAATTGGAAGCATGCGTCCTCAATTTCGAGAATTGGACCCCTCACCCGTGAAACATCATGAATAGGACTCATGGCCCCGAATTAACTGTGATCCAAGATTGTAACACCGGTGCAGGTGAGGGCGGGAGTGGTGCGGTCAGTGCAAGAACGCACGGACAAGGAGCTGCCAGCCCCAGGCTTCTAGGCGGAGAGACACATGAATGAACCGATTACACACCCGAATGAGAGGGATCCACGAGACTGTGTAGGTATGGGACTATACTGATTAAGGAAGGCTTATATGAATTGATTGGTACTACCTATACTAACAAGATGCATCTTCTTTTCGGTAGCTCATCACTTAAGAACTCCACAGTTAAGCGAGCTTGACTTGGAGCAATTCTGTGATGGGTGACCTCCTGGGAAGTTTTCCCGGGAAGCGTGTGCGTGAGGACAAAGCACGCTGAAAAGACCCGTGTTGGTTTGTGGGGACGATCGTCAATCCATAAAGCGGCGGAGAGATGTTACAAATGGTATTAGAGAGGCACATCTCCCGAAGACGGTGTGGTTCGGGGACAAACCAAGCGGGAAGCTGGTGGGCGTGTAACACCCGGTGCCAACGAGGCGGGAGTGGTCACCGGTGCAAGAAGGCACGGACAAGGAGCTGCTCCCCAGCAGCTTCAAGCGAGAGGGACACATGAATGAACCGATTACACACCCGAATGAGAGGGTTCCTGATACTGTGTAGGTATGAGACTATACAGTTAAGGAGGGCTTATATGAATTGATTGGTACTATTTATAATAACAAGATGCATCTTCTTTTCGGTAGTCCATCACTTAAGAACTCCACGATTAAGCGAGCTTGACTTGGAGCAGTGCAGGATGGGTGACCTCCTGGGAAGTTTTCCCGGGAAGCGTGTGAGTGAGGACAAAGCACGCTGAATAGACCCGTGTTGGTTTGTGGGGACAGTCGTCAATCCATAAAGCAGCCAGGGATGTTACAAATGGTATCAGAGAGGCACATCTCCCAGTACAGTGTGGTTCGGGGACGAACCAAGCGGAAGCTGGTGGGCATGTAACACCGGAGTGCCGACGAGGCGGGGAGTGGTCGCCGCTGCAAGAAGGCACCTACAAGGAGCTGCTCCGCAGGCTTCAGGCGGAGGGACACATGAATGAACCGATTACACACCCGAATGAGAGGGATCCCCGAGACTTGTGTAGGTATGGGACTATCTGATTAAGGAAGGCTTATATGAATTGATTGGTACTATCTATACTAACAAGATGCATCCTCTTTTCGGTAGCCCATCACTTAAGAACTCCACAGTTAAGCGAGCTTGACTTGGAGCAATTATGGGATGGGTGACCTCCTGGGAAGTTTTCCCGGGAAGCGTGTGAGTGAGGACAAAGCACGTTGAAAAGACTCGTGTTGGTTAGTGGGGACAGTCGTCAATCCATAAAGCAGCCAGGGATGTTACAAAGATCACGCACGTATAACTGAATACTAGAGGCGACGTCTCGCATACTAGATTCTCTTTCTTAAGTTCTTATTTTTCGTTCGGTGAAAATCAAATTCAAAATCGAATCCTCGATAACCTATCCAGGCTATCAGAAAGTTTCTAAAACATTTAGGAGAAAACCTTTCCTTTGAAAATCTTTTGAAAAGCATCTTTGAAATACTTTTATCTTTGAAAATCCCCAATAGGATATTGCCAAATAATCTTTAAAGTTTTCACTTGAAGACACATAGTTCGAAATAGATTTTTCTCTTGTATAACAATAGTTCATCAAAACCATTTCAACATTTAAAACAAGTACTTTAAGTTATTGAGCTTTTGGAAAATAACACCAATCCCTTCGTCTTCAGAGCTTATTAAGGTTTTTAATCCTTATGATAGTTGAGCACAGACACAAGTCTGACTTAGCAAACTTTCAATCAACAGTAGCATATATTATCAGTTCAATGCTAATATCACAGTTGAAAGCAGTTCATCACAGATATGTATTATAACATTTAGAGCAAGTACAATTCAACATCAGATAATAGCATAACAGTTCAAGTACATTAGATAATCAAGTAAGCTCAATCAACATATAAATATCCAGTTAAACACCTACACACATGCATACAGTTATTGAATATCTTTAGGAAATCCCCTCTTACCTTCCGTGAAGGTAAGGAGATTAGATGCTTGGAGAGGTAAACCACGAACGTCCTTGTTTCCTCCGCAATGAAAGTCTAAGGTTATGAACACAAAATCACAAGTTAAAATCAAACAAGAACATTAAACCACAAGGTATAGGTTTGGCCAAGACTAGTTCTTAGGGTTAGAGATTCCCGAAAATTATACAACTCATGGATTTATGATCCTTAAGTGTTAGGAGTTCATAAACAATGATCTTTTAACAAAGTTGAATTAAAAATCCCACTAAGTACTTGACTTAGGGTTTCAGCCAAGCATAGATAAATAGGCTAGAAATTTCTAAAATTTCCAATCTCTTTAGGTTAGCATCCATACATAGTGAGGAGCTTGAAACCATGATCATTTTGTAAAATGGAAAAATCAAATGTCTTAGACCACGAACTCTTAGGTTCGGCCTTAACAAGTTGGTGAGGTTAGAGATCTTTAAATCATCCAATATTTTGGACGTAGCATCCTTTAACATGAAGGACCTTTAATACATAATCATTTTGGAAAACAAAATAAAACAACACATCCTAGGTCAAATGTTACATTCGGCCATCATAGGAAAATAAAGCAAGAAAATATTTTAAACTTTCCAATCACTGAGACATAGCATCCTTTAACATAAAGGATCTTTTTAGTCCATGATCACCTTGGAAAACAAAACTCAACATCTTTGCCATAACTATTGAAGGTTTCGGCCTTTTCAAGAAATAAGGGTTAGAAATCTTCAAATTTTCCAATCTCTTGGACCTAGCATCCTCCGATATCAAGGAGTCTTAATCCATGATCATTTTGGAAAACAAAACTTAAACAACATAGCCTTAAAACTCATTGGTTTTGGTCTTTACATAAAAAAAAAAATAGAGTAAGAATCTTTAAACTTTCCAATCACTTAGACATAGCATCCTTTAACATAAAGGAGCCTTGGTCCATGATCATCTTGGAAAAAAAATCTTTAAAATTTCCAATCACTTAGACATAGCATCCTTTAACATAAAGGAGCCTTGGTCCATGATCATCTCGGAAATGAAACTTAAATACAGACTCATACTTGTAAAAGTTGAAACAAGATCCATCTAAACCATATACATGGTTTCGGCCTCCTTAGATAGAAGAGGTTAGGAAACTTTGTTTTACACAACCTTTTAGTATGTGATAGAATGATTAAATACAAGAATATAGAAAGTAATTTCAACTCAAAAGGAGTTTTCTACCATTTTTGAGAGATTTTAGAAGTTTGAAAGCTTAAAGGAAACTTAAAGCAAAACTATGAACATAAAGACAATAACTTTAAAAATAAACAACATAGGATCATTACCCTCAACAATATGAAGAACTTTGATGAAGAACTTAAAGTAAAAAGCTTGATAAAAATGTAAACTTTGTAAGAAAGAAGAAGAAGAAAGGTAGTAAAGTAAAAATGTGAGAAAATGGAGGAAAGTGAAGAATGGTGGAAATGAAGGGTATTTATAGAGAATGAGGGAGGGGGTCACGGTTTTGAGGAGAAAGAAGAAGAAAGAAGAGAAGAAAGAAGAAGAAAGAAGGTGGGTTGCTTGTAGAGAGGATAAGGAGTTAAGGTGATGTGATGTGATGTGATTGGAGAGAGAAAGATGAAAAAGTGAGATTTTGAAATAAAGTCAAGATTCACTTTTTCTTAGGTGTGTCATAGACTTCACATCAAGTCACTCCATGTCACTTCATCCTCTTGATGCTCTGCTCCATTGCGTATCAGATGACTTCCCCGACCGTATTTCCCGACGATTTCGCCCGGGAAATCCCTAAGATTTGGCCCCGAACAAGATTTTTCGAAAAAATCCAAACCCACACAAAACATCATAAAAACACTAACCGTCTCGTTCACGAATTAAAATTTTGTCTCTAGCTCAGTAAACTTGTACTGGCAATGAGAACCTAGACCGATTTTAAATGCAATTTGCGATCGAAAATTTTCTTTGTGACTTCATACTGTAAAACAACACAAGAAAATGATTTTATTTTAAACAAAATCATCCTCTGGATTTTATCAAAAATAAATACATTAAAGCATGTATTTACTGATAAAGAAGCATACGAAAAACAGGGTGTTACAACTCTACCCCTCTAAAAAGAATTCCGTCCTCGAAATTACGTACCTTGAAATAACTCAGGGTACTGCAACTTCATCTTGTCCTCGGCTTCCCATGTTGCTTTTATGGTTGTATCATTCCAGATGACTTTGACTAAAGGAATTTTCTTACCTCTCGAGTTGCTTTGTCATCCTATACGCGATTCGTCTTGCGAAGTCACAAAGGACATGTTCCCTTTTAACTGTACTTTATCAGGCTTTATGATATGTGATGGATCAGGAATGTATTTTCTCAACTGAGAGACATGAAAAACATCATGGATATTGGAAAGAAAGGATGGTAAAGATATTTTATAAGCTACTGGACCTACATGACGAAGAATTTGGTAGGGTCCAATGAACTTGGGTGTAAGCTTTCTGGACTTTAGTACTCTGCCAATCCCAGTCGTTTGCGTGACTCTCAAGAATACATGTTCGCCTTCCTCAAACTCTAGAGGTCGTCGTCTCTTGTCCGCGTAGCTCTTCTGCCGGCTCTGAGTAGTCCTCATTTTCTCCTGGATCATCTTCACCTTTTCTGTTGTTTGTTGCACGAAGTCTGGACCCAACAACAAACTCTCACCATCCTGGAACCAACACAAAGGCGTCCGACATCGTCGACCATACAGGGCTTCATAAGGTGCCATTCCAATGCTTGAATGGAAACTATTATTGTAGGTGAATTCTATCAATGGTAGGGACTCGTCCCAACCCCCGACATCCTCCAAAACACAAGCTCTCAGTAAGTCCTCTAGTGACTGGATTGTCCTTTCCGTTTGTCCATACGTCTGCGGATGATATGTGGAATTCAATATGAGTTTCGTTCCAAGTGATTTTTGCAAACTCTGCCAAAATCTCGATGTAAATCGTGGAGTCACGATGCGAAACAATGCTGAAGGCACACCATGCAGTCTAACAATCTCTCCGATGTACAGTTGGGTTAACTTCTCCATGGAGTATCTCATATTGATTGGCAAAAAGTGAGCTGACTTAGTCAGTCGGTCCACTATTACCGATATAGCCTCATACCCCTTCTTTGTCCTTGGTAAACTGGTCATGAAATCCATTGAGATTCCATCCCATTTCCATTCTGGAATATCCAAAGACTGTAACATTCCTACTGGTCTCTGGTGTTCCACTTTGGCTTTCTGACATACCAAACAAGAAGCGACGTATTCCATCACATCTCTCTTCATCCCATACCACCAGTACAACTTCTTAAGATCTTGATACATCTTCGTGGCCCCTGGGTGCATACTCAACCTGCTCTTATGAGCCTCTTCTAAAATCAACTTCCGCTCGGCATCATCAGGTACACGGATTCTCTCGCCAAACCTCAAGATTCCATCTGTTCCTTCTCTAAATTCTGACAGAGCTCCTTGACGTACTAAGTCTTTTTCATGCCTCGTGAGATACCGATCGATCTCTTGCTTCTCCTTTATCTGCTCCATTAATCCATTTGACACGGTGGTCCTGTTCAGACCCAGTTTACCTGGTGCACGCTCCACTAACCAACTCCGATCTCGGACTTGGTCCAGCAATTCCTGCTCTTTAACCCTCATCAGCGATGCGTGAATTGTCTTCCCGCTCAAGGCATCATCCACTACATTCGCCTTTCCCGGGTGATATCAGAGTTGAAAGTCATAATCCTTCGTGAATTCTAACCAACGTCTCCGACGCATATTCAACTCCTTCCGATTAAACAGTACTTCAAGCTCTTATGGTCCCCGAAAACATTAAAAGTAGCCCAGTACAAGTAATGTCTCCATATTTTTAATGCAAAGGCCACAACAGCCAGTTCTAGATCGTGCGTCGGATAGTTCCTCTCATGAATCTTCAACTGCCTCGAAGCATAAGCTACAACTTTTCGATTTTGCATCAGGACACGCCTCAAACCTTGATGCGAAGCATCACAGTAAACCTCAAAAGATTCCTTGGGATCAGGTAGGATCAATACCGATGAGGTTGTCAACCTCCTTTTCAGCTCTTGGAAGCTTCTCTCACAGGCTTCTGTCCACACGAACGCTTGGTCCTTTCGAGTCAATTGGGTGAGAGGTCCTACAATCCTGGAAAATCCCTCAATGAACCTCCCTAGAGTAGACAACCAAACCCACAAAACTACGGTTTGCTTGCTGCCGTCGTCGGCCTTTCCCATTCCAAAATAGCCTCGACCTTCGTCGGATCCACACGCGATTCCTTCACGGGATATTACATGCCCCAAGAATTGAACTTGATCCAACAAAAATTCACATTTCTCTGGTTTCACATAGAGTGCTTTCTCTCTCGGGATTCGAAGAACAATGCTAAAATGTTCAGCATGTGTCTCCTTGTCCGGAGAATATATCAAAATGTCATCAATGAAGACGACTACGAACCGATCCAAAAAGGACGAAAGATGATATTCATATAGTCCATGAATATAGCAGGTGCATTTGTCACTCCAAACGGCATCACCAAATACTCATAATGCCCATAGTTTGTTCGAAATGCTGTCTTAGGAACATCTTCTACTTTTACTCGTATCCCGGTGGTATCCTCGATCGCAGATCTATCTTTGAAAACACTTGTCGCACCATGTAATCGATCCATAAGATCATCTATCCTTGGAAGAGGATATCCATTTTTAATCGTGACCTTGTTTAACCGACAAAAGTCCACACACATGACCCTAGCAGTTCCATCTTTCTTCTTTACTAGCAGGACTCTGGAGCTCCCCACGGTGACACACTAGGTCGTATAAACTCTTTCCTCATCGCCTCCTCAAGTTGGTCCTTCAAGGTTTCTAACTCGATGGCGACATGTGATATGGTGCCATGGATATTGGTCCAACGCTCGGAATCAGATCAATCGCGAACTCGATCTCCCGAACAGGTGCCAATCCAGGTACATCCTAAGGGAAAACCTCCGGAAACTGTCGAACGACAGGTACGGATTCCAAGTCAAACTCGCTCTCGACGTCCAAGGAAAACAGCAGCATGTAACCTTGAGCTCCTTCTTTTAAAGAAGCTCTTACGACTAGCGAGATAAAAATCCAAAAATATCCTCCCGAAGATTAAGATTTTGTGAGCACTACTCTATTAGGATATGGTTAAAAGATAACCAATCCATGCCTAAGATTACATCTAACCGTACTAAAGGCAAACATCTCAAGCCTACAAGGAAATGTCTATTCGAACGATGATAGGACAGTTTAAGCAAAGAATTAATACGGTCACAAGTTCAACAGTTGGGTAGAAACAATCGGATTATATGGCAAGGAAGAAGCAGTAAGTCCAGAATTTTCACACGATCCATCGAAATAAAAGAATGAGTTGCCCTGAATCGAAAAGTATAGACAAGAGATTACCAAAGCAATGTCGTACTTACCTTGCACAAGATCATCTGAGTTCGATGCCTCAGTACCACTCATGGTATACACTCTTCCCTTAATCGGTTGGCTTGTTTACTCTCGCATGGTTGAGAATGCTCCTCTCTTGGTGCACGGCACTCCTTTGCCAAGTGTCCCACACGGCCACAGTTGTTACACTTGTAATCCTTCTTTGGGCAAGCATTGGCCAGGTGGCTCGAATCTCCACACCGAAACATCTCCTTTCTTGGCCTTGATCGTTGTTTCTCTCGGCCTCCACTTCCCCGTCCCAAACACTGGGACGAGCTGTTGTTTCGGGTTGTAGCTAGATGCCCGGTGATACGGCTTCCTCTGGTTCCCGCTTCCATTTTGAATTCGGCCTTGATTCGGCTCTTAGGACGTAACAGGTCCTCCCCGCTTCCCTTGTTATCCACTTCCTTTGCGCATCATCTCAATTTTCCAAGCCTTACTCCACTTGTGCTTGAAGTTCCTAATCTCCAACCGGCAATACCGATTATTTAATCTCAAAGCGCAGACCATCTTCAAACTGCTCACACTTCCATTCCTCACTGGTATTGTCTTGAAAGAAACGGAAATACTTGGCAAGGGGGATTCAAACCTCGCCGCATACTCCCTCTTGTCAGTCCCACTGACTCAGCCCTCATGAACTCTTGCTCTTGTCTTTTGGGCACTCGAGGAAAGTATTTATCTAGAAACTTGCCACCTAAATACTCCCAGGTGATCACCGGTGCTCGACCTCCAACAACCGCCTCGGTGCCCTTCCACCAGATTTCCAGCATCTCCCACTAGCTGGAACACGGAATAGGGTACCTTAGATTCCTCGGAATGTGTACCGGATCGAAGATTTTCTCTAGCTCCCGAATCCAAAGATCAGCGTTTATTGGATCCACGTCTCCATCAAACCGCGATGGATTCCCGACGTTGGAAAGCATCCAGATGCCTTCCTCTCGCAGCTTGTTCTCGCCCTTTTGTTGCTCTGTTGGTTCGGGGCAACAGAGATAAGCCGTCTGAAGAGCTATGGCAGCAGCCGCGTCAGCCAACGCTTGGGTAGCAAAATTCATTCCTCCGTAGCCTCGTCCACGTCCACGCCCACGAGTACCTCTTCGGTTCATCTCGACCTACACCGCACAACGGTCCGATAACGCCCGGAAAAGGGATGTGAACCCACGGGTTATCACACATTACCTCAAAGGAGTAATTCAAACAACATCCAGACAGAGAAAACACAACTTCAACACAACAGACCTAAACCCAAACATTCCCGAAAGACTCGACTAGCTTCGATACCAACTAATGCGACACCCTAAAACCCGGCGTCACATGGTTACCAGTTGCGGAAAAAGAAACTTTTTTTAAAACGCTAGTATCCTTCGGAAAATTAACCTTTTATATGGGGTTACTAAAAAGGGTATCTTTTTTATATATATATATATATATATATATATATATATATATATATATATATATATATATATATATATATATAGTAGATAAAAGTAGTTAAGAAAAGGTGATGAACATTGGAACACGAAAATCAACATCACACATATAATGATAACTATCCAACTTGGGATCTTAGGTTTGATTAGAAGACAGGCCTTATCGAATGGCCAACATACACTAAAACCTCATCAAGAAATAGGTAAAAAGATAACATCAAACCGGGAATAGGGAATTGGGTACAAGACTCAAAAGATGGCTCTAAAAGCCTAGGGACTATCAGACAACTCCAAAAGCCGACATACGATCTACCAATGCCTCCCGCATGTAGAGTGACCACAGACGCTACCCTCGCACCGAGATATTAGTCGCCGGATCAATAACCGGTACCGCCATCATCGATAGGGACGTCGTCATCGCCGAGATCCTCGCGGATGGTACTGCTCCTCCTCCTCCTAGTCCTCGACCTCTATGAACTCAAGAGGCTCTTCCTCGGGATCCTCCTCCACGGATCCTTCGCCGGTTCCCACCTGGATCAAAGTGCTCATGAAGGAGTCCCAGAACTTGTAGCGTATGGAGGTAGTCCCATGGAGGTGGAAGTGTCACCGATCCCTCGTCTCGACGGTATGAATCCTTCGTGACGGGCACTCCATTAGCATTTGTTTCAAGTGGTCATGACTGGTCCCAGATATGTCGCGGTCGTCGCTTCCTCGTGTATAGTCCATTCCCCCCGACCCAACGTGATCAAATACCTGCGCTCCTCGAGCTCGCCGAGTGCCAATGGAACGTCGGATCCATCTAAGAGCACGCGCGCATTCCGATACAAGAAGAAAAAGAACATAACATATAGTTGTACAAGAGTGAGATATCGTTGACGGATCTAGGCAAGTATACCCAGTCGTGTAAAGTAATACGGTGGTAAGACCGGTTTATCGTATCCACGGGATTGGATGTCAAGTACTAATTCACAAACTCAGCAACTATCTAGACTAAACAGAGAAATCAAAACAAACAAAAGAAAAGAAATAAAATCTTTTTGTCTTTTTGGGGATTTTTGACAAACACTTGGAGTGCAGAAAGGATATGTTGGGACTAGACTTCACCAAACCTCTTTCTCATGTACTATCAAGACTAGATACCTCCCGTTCATGCTTCAGATATTAAAATCAATCCACTAAACTACTCAAACCCCGATTCCTCGGATGGCAAGAGCCTAAATCCACTAATAGACCCTAATTCCTTAGGTGGCCTAGATTAATGAATTCGCATTAAGATTAGGGATTACGCGATTACTAGCAAACCTAACTCCATTCCTAGATGACAGGGTTACTAGGTGATTAAATTCAATTCCAGTTGTGATACGAACGTCCCCATTGCATACCAAAACACAAATCAAGTCATGGGGGGTGCTAGCCACAACAAGCATTAAGCACGTAAAATTAATCACTAATATGAAGCATAAACATAGATTAATCATCAAGATAAATACATAAACATAAGTTTGATTACATCTAATCCCAACAACAGGATTTAACTACTCATAAACAAAGAAAACCAAACCGGAGAAATAGGAAGGGAAGAGGAGAGAAGAGGCTCCATGTGAGCTTTCCTTCTTCTTCAAAGCAACCCCTCTTGGCTCCCTTCTAGGGTTGAAACCCTAGCCCACTGGGCAGACCTCTCCAAATGCCCTTCAAATGCCTCCCCTCTGGACCCTTTGTTCTCGTCTGTGCGTTCTTATTTATAGGTCGCTCGCGCGTCACGGCCGTGATGGCCATCACGCAGGCCGTGACGCGCTCGAGTGGGCGTACTTGCACAAAATGGAAGTCTCGCGAGGCGAGCCCTACGTTCGCGACGCGAAACCCTAATTTTCTGGTTGGCTACGGCCGTGATGACTCCCGACTTTTGCCTTCTGCTTCCGCTTGATCACGGCGTGATGGTCATCACGGCCAGCCGTGATGGGCCTCTGGTTTGGCTCATATTCTTCACTTTTCAAGCTCCATTTCATCCAAGCTCCACCATGACTGATTTTGATCATTTTTACATTGAATTCCTTCAAAACAACACCAAGACACCGCTTCACCCGTTCCAAGGGAAAATCTAATAAAAACCAAATAAAGAATGCCTAATCTATATGCAAAATGCATGCAAAGAGTACATAAAACATCATGTAAAATCAAACTATCAAATCACCCTGAACTTATTCAATTGCTTGTCCTCAAGCAATCACTAAGGCCAAGAATAAATAGAACATGGATAGTGAACTAAGAACCCGAGTAAATGATCCAAGTAATAGGCAATTCAAACAATTCAGCAAGAGACAATCAATTCAAGTCCAATTAGAGGCTTAGGTTCCTCGGACTCCTGTTCTCACCGATTTGGGCACTCTTTCTCACCGAAGCTCACCCAAGCTTATTCATTTGCTTGGCTCTCTTTTTCTCACCTCGCTCAAGTGTTTTAGGGGATAAGACTTTTCACTCAATTTTCCTCAAGGAATGAATCCTACCATAGGCTTGACTATCAACCAAATCTCTACTTTATTAAGGAAAACAATTAAGAATCAAGAGTTCATTTATTTGGTTTTAACATGACCAATGGATTAATCGTTAGGTGGGGATAACAAGAAAAGGACATTTCAAAAGGCTACATAAACATCAAGCATTGCAAATCATGACCTTCTAAAATACCTTCTTGGGTTTTCAATTTATTTTTCCACCTTTCTTTTCTTTCTTTTCATTTTTATTTTTCACTTTTCTTTTTGTCATCCCCTTCTCTATTTATTTTTCTTTTTTTCTTTTCTTTTTCTTTTATTTGGAGAAGGGGAGATTTTTTTAACTCAAGAGAATTATTTTTTTTCTGATTCTTTTCCCAAACTTTTTCAACTACCTTTTTACCCTTTTGTAATACTTTAGAAGGTCCCTTGTCAAACATATTTATCAAAACATTTCAGGGTACCAAGAAAAGCATTTTATTCATTCAGGCTCAAAATTGGGCAACTAAGGGGTAGCATTTCATCATTCAAAACTCAGAAGGCCAGAAAAATACCTATTGCCTCAATCATTTTCAAAAAAAATGTTTTCAAAAATTTTTTTAAGCTTCAAAATGGTTTCAAGTCAAGTTCTAGAGAATAACATTCCAAGAGGAATAACACTCTAACACAGGAATGGGGTAAAATTTTGTGAGTACCCTTTGGCTCAAAATCTCACATTTTAGTTCGAATCAATGAAAAACAAAAATCTTCAGAACCATATGCTAATTATCAACTATCCAAGATTATCTCAAACATTTTCATTTGCAGCCATATCACAAGAATAACAAATTGGGTTCAACAATTCACTATCTCAAATTATTGAGCACTTAGTTCTCACAATTGGATACAAAATCTAAGCAAAGGCAATCTAATTGTGTGAACATGCAAAAACTATCATGCAAAACTATATGAATGCAACATGCAAAATGCAAATGCAAAAATACCCCTACCCCGACCTCAAAAATTTACATTGTCCCCAATGTAAACAATCAAGTTGGAGAGAGGGAGAAGAAAAATAAAATAAAGCAAAAAATTGGAACGGCTTACCGAGGCGGTAGCGGGTGTTAGTTCACATGCCTAGTCAGAATGAACCTGCATGAAAATTGGGTTGCTTTTTCTTGTCTTTCTTGCTCTTCCCTCCTTCCTTCTTACCCCGGAATCACTTGGCAATTTTATTAGTAAAAAGAAAACTCTTGATCTTCTTAAATTATTCAAGAGTTTAAAATCAAAAATAAAATCTAACTAAACAAAAAGGAAAAGGAAAAGGAAAAGAAAAATTGGGTTGCCTCCCAATGAGCGCTTCTTTAATGTCACTAGCTTGACTTATTAAAAAGCAGCCACCTAGATCTTCCTCCTGGATCAAATGAAACTTGGAGTGGAGATTGCAACAAGTAAACTAACTTTATTCTCAATTTCACCCAGCCATTGGGTGGAAACTCCTTGACCTCTACAATTATGAACTCACTTCCTCTGGTCATTGAATTTGCAAGAGGAAGTGTGACGACAAGTGGAGGGGGGCTACTTACGGTGTCCACACATGCATGCAAGCCAACATATTTATTTAATGCAGTAATATCAGATTGCTCAACTTGCATGGTGGAGGGAGTGCTGTCCAGATGCCCTGCCTCCTCACTTGTTGTTTCCCAAGGATTTGTGGAAGGTAATTCCTCTTGTTGTAGTTCACTTACCACCACAACTTCATCTTCAATTTGATCCATTCCCACAACCAGATTTTTTCCAAATTACATTTCATGTGGCTCTATGGGAATCATACATGGTGGTGGAGGTGGCAAATATGAACAAAAGGTTTCCCAATCCTCCCCGGAGAAATCATATAAGCATTCCGTCATATAATCAACGTGCGGGAGTAACATGACCCATCAAATCCATGCAATCTCCCAAACACCAGTTGTCTTCCAAAGCGCGACTTGAGGCTTCCTCACGGTGGATAATACAAATTTTCCATGACTTTCGTCCACCTTTCAAAAACAAAACTCAAACAAAAGATCAAATATATACAGAAAATAAAAATAATAAAAATGTCTAAATTAGTTGCCTCCTCTGTTACTAATGATATTGGCAAAACGCACTCGCCCCAACGGCGCCAAAAACTCTATTCCGGGGCAAGTATACCAAGTCGTGCAAGTAATACGTGGTAAGACCGGTTTATCGTATCCATGGGGATTGGATGTCAAGTACCAATTCACAAACTCAGCAACTATCTAGACTAAATAGAGAAATCAAAACAAAAAAAGAAAAGAAATAAAATCTTTTTGTCTTTTTGGGGATTTTTGACAAACACTTGGAGTCGAGAAAGGATATGTTGGGACTAGACTTCACCAAACCTCTTTCTCATGTACTATCAAGACTAGATACCTCCCGTTCATGCTTCGGATATTAAAATCAATCCACTAAACTACTCAAACCCCGATTCCTCGGATGGCAAGAGCCTAAATCCACTAATAGACCCTAATTCCTTAGGTGGCCTAGATTAATGAATTCGCATTAAGATTAGGGATTAGCGATTACTAGCAAACCTAACTCCATTCCTAGATGACGGGGTTACTAGGTGATTAAATTCAATTCCAGTTGTACTCGAACGTCCCATTGCATACCAAAACACAAATCAAGTCATGGGGGTGCTAACAACAAGCATTAACCTGTAAAATTAATCACTAATATGAAGCATAAACATAGATTAATCAATCAAGATAAATACATAAACATAAGTTTGATTACATCTAATCCCAAACAAAGTGGATTTAACTACTGGTAAACAAAGAAAACCAAACCCAGAGAAATATGAAGGAAGAGGGAGAGAAGAAGCTCCATGTGAGCTTTCCTTCTTCTTCAAAGCAACCCCTCTTGGCTCCCTTCTAGGGTTGAAACCCCTAGCCCATCTGCGCCTTCAAATGCCTTCAAATGCCTCCCTCTGGACCCTTTGTTCTGTCTCCTGCATTCTTATTTATAGGTTCATTGTAGCGTCACGGCCGTGATGGCCATCACGGGCAGGTCGTGACGCGTTCAGAGTGGGCGACTTGCACAAAATGAAGTCTCGCGAGGCAAGCCCTACGTTAGCGACGCAAAACCCTAATTTTCTGGTTGGAACGGCCGTGATGTCTATCACGGGCAGCCGTGACAGCCTCGACTTTTGCACTTCCCCAGCCTGATCACGTCGTGATGGTCATCACGGCCAGCCGTGATGGGCTTTGTTTGGCTCATATTCTTCACTTTTCAAGCTCTATTTCATCCAAGCTCCACCATGGCTGATTTTGATCATTTTTACATTGAATTCTGCAAAACAAACACCAAGACACCGTGGATGTCCGCGTAAGTCAACGGCGTGCGATTCCGGCAAGTGTGCGGATTGCTGTCAAGTAATAAAAGATATCGAACCCACAGAGACTTGTGTTCTCGAATCGCTAATCGGTTTCCAATTGAGTGAATCTGGACTTTGTAAAGGGTTTTGAAAAATGTTTGAATTTGAAATTGAAATGATAAACAAACAAAACAAATGTTTTTGGGGTTTTCGATTTAAACGATTCCTAGGGATTTGGGTTACCTTTGAGGTTGTTTATGTTGCTAACTGATTTACCTTTGTTGATTACCTAAATTGCCTTGAAGGCGAGTTTATCCTCTAATAGCTTAAGCTCCCTCCTCAAGTTACAAAAGCCGTGCCCAATTGACCCGACCCCTACTCTCGTGGTAGTCGATCCCAGATTGGACCCTTTGCGTTACCGTGACAACTCGTTGCTCCTCGAGGGACTGGCTTCTAACTCTCGTGATTTCAGTCCCAAGTCCGACTTCTATAGGTCCGACACCCAAGTTCACCGCTAGGTTCCTCCTTGAAATGTCTCAATCATGCAAACAACCTAAGTTCACCGCTAGGTTCCTCCTTAGATCATCCACTTCTCACAAAACAAGCGGCCGCTGGACTTTACGAGTGAAACACACTAGAAATCCTAAGTTCACCGCTAGGTTCCTCCTTAGAACGCCTATGTCACGTAAATAAACGGTTCAAATTTATGAGTGATTAACACACTAGAAATCAGATCTAAAACAATTATGAAATCAACAACGATTTTTACATCAAATCAACATCATTTACAAACCTCGGCAGAGCCCTAGTCCCTAGAAACTAAGCTATTACTCCAGTCTTGCCATGGAGATGACAAGGCTGGGTTGACAACATAATAGAAAATACAAAAAATCCAGAGAAGAGAAGAGAAGAGGAGAAGAGAGATCTATGCCTAAGTCCTAGTAGTTATGGATCATCCAATCTCCGATGTCCTCTCTGATTCGATGCCTTGGTCCATATTTATAGAAATGGGAAGTTAGAGTCCCAAACCAACTCAAAATCTGATCTATTTCGGTTTCTTCAGTCCAAGTAATGCGGCGTCACTAGTGATGGCACGGCCTGCCTCTGCCGATTCTCGCAAGATTCATTGGTTCGCGCGACGCGAAATATTTCTCGCGACGCGAGTGCTCCTTTGTGGCGTGAAGAATTTCTCACTACCTGGCCGTGATGTGCTCCGACTTGTGGTGGTTTGGGTCACGGCCGTGATGGCTATCCACGGCCAGGCCGTGATGCACTACGACCTGACCTTTCTTCTTTTTAGTTTTGCTCGATCATGGTCGTGATGGGCATCACGGCCAGGCCGGATGGGCCCTTTGGCTCATTTTCTTCAATTTTAAAGCTCCATCTTCATCCAAACTTCATCATGGTTGATCTTGAGCAATTTACCCTTGATATCTGCAAAACAACACACGAAAACCGCCTTACCCGTTCCAAAGGAAAATTAACCTAAAATCTAATAAAAATATGCCTAAACTACATGAAAATGCATGCAAAATGATGGACAAAGATGAGGTGGAATCACACTCATCAAATCACCCCAAGCTTAAAACTTTGCTTGTCCTCAAGCAATTACTCAGGCCATAAGATAAATCAATTAAAGCATGGATAGTGAACCAAGAACCCTAGAAGCTAATCCAAGTAATAGGCATTTTTAATAAGCACTCAAGAGATAATCAAGTTCAAGTCCAATTAGAAGCTTAGGTTTTTCAAGTTCATGTCCTCACTGATTTGGGCACTCATCTCACCTCACTCAAGTGTTTTAGGGTTTATTGCAATTCACTCCATTTCCTCAAGGAAAGTATTTTACCATAGGCTTGACTATTAACCAAATCTCTACTTTATTTAAGAAAACACTTAAGAATCAAGAGGTCTTTTCCTTTGGTTGTAATGTGGCCATGTGATTCAGTGTTAGGTGGGAAAATCAAGGAAAGGAATTTCAAGAAGGCTAGACAGATTATCAAACATTACAAAGCATGACACCTTCTAAAATACCTTTTGAGGGCTTTGGTTTACTTTTTCCACCTTTCTTCCTTCCCTTATTTTTTTTTTCATTTCTCACTTTCTTTGTCATCCCCTTCTCCATTTTTTTCTGTTTATTTCATTTTTATTTGTTTGGAGAAGGGAGATTTATAGCTCAAGAGAAATATTTTCATCCCATTCTTTTCCAACTACCATTTTGCCCTTTTTGTAAAACTTTAAAAGGTGCCATACCAAGCATTATTTATCAAATTAATTCATGGTACCAAGAAAAGTATTTTTTTAGGCTCAAAATTGGGCAACTAAGGGGTAGCATTTATCATTCAAAGCTCCGGGAGGCCGGGAAGATACCTAGTGCCTCAATCATATCCAAAAAATGTTTTCAGAAATTTTTAAGTTTTGAAATGGTTTCAAGTCAAGTTCTAGAAAATACAGTCCATGAGGAATTAAATCACTCTATCACAAGAAATGGGGTAGATTTAGTGAATACCCCCTTTTTGGCTCAAAATCTTACATTTAGTAGTTCAAAAATCAGTGAGGTCACAAGTTTAAGGAACCACATGCTAATTATCAACTATCAAATGACTATCTCAAGAAATTTCATTTTTAGCCATATCACAAGAATAATGAAAAATTGGGTTCAAAAGTCACTATCTCAATTCATTTGGCTCCAAGTTCTTACAATCGGATGCATGTTCTAAGTGAAGGGCAATCTAGAGAATGTGATCATACCAATCTATGCCTATGAGAATGCAATATGAATGCAACAATGCAAATGCAAAAATAAATACCCAACCCCAAGCATGATTACGTACATTGTTTCCAATGTAAATAATCAAGTCGGGAGAAGAGGAGAAAAATGGAACAACTTACCGAGTCGGTAGCAGGGTGTTGACTTCACATTCCAGTCAAAACTTGGGTAGAAATTTTATCACGGCAGTGAGGCTCTTCACGGCTAGGCCGTGATCGCTTCTGGTCCTCGGGAGTTGCCCCTGTCACGGCCGGTGATCACCATCACGGCTAGGCATGATGCTCGCGATCTTGGCATCCTACTCATCACGCCGGTGATGGTTGTCACGGCTAGCCGTGTTCCTTTCTGTGCTCTTGTTTATTTCATCACGGTGTGACCCTTTGTCACGGCCGGGCGTGATGGCCTCCGACTTTATCTTTTTATGCTCTTCTTCTCTTTCTCAACCTGAAAACACTAGACAAACCTATTAATGATATTTTTGCCTCTTGATCTTCTCAAATTATTCAAGAGGTTAAAACAAAAGCAAAAGGAAAAAGGGAAAGAAAAACTTGGGTTGCCTCCCAAGAAGCGCTTATTTATGGTCTTAAGCTTGACCATACTTCCTTAAATCAACCGAGGTCGGCTGGCGTAGGAAGTGCAGGCACACTTCTTTTCCAAGGAACTCCTTCAAATAGCCGTTTCTGCTCATACGGCCAATAATGCTTCCGCTCGCTTCTTTTCTCTCGGAGCTTCCTAGCCTTCCTTCCTCCCGCGGAAGTTTTGTTTCTGCATGGACAGCAATCCCGACTTCACCACCTGGGTGCATCTTCAACCATGCGTATCCTTCGGGGTTGCTTCCATGCTGAGTTCTTTCTCTACCGCTGGAGTCTTTACATCAATTCTGCACACATGGCTCTCAAAAGGAGGGTTGTTACAAGAGTTAATCAACTGAAAATTTACCCTACCTTCCTCTACATGTAGAGAGAGTTTGTCATTCCTTACGTCTATTACCGCTCCGATGTTGCCAAGAATGGCCTTCCTAAAATGATGGGGAATTTAGAATTCCCTTTCATGTCCAATACCAGGAAGTCGGTAGGGATGAGAATTTTCCCTACCTTCACAGGGACATTCTCTAGTATGCCCAGAGGAGTCCTAGTTGAGCCGTCCGCAAATTGTAAGGAGAATTTGAACGGTCTCAACTCCTTGCTTCCCAACCTTTCCATGATAGTGAGGGACATCAAGCTCGTGCATAGCCCCTAAGTCACATAAGGCTCGGTCTATTTCCACCTTTTCAATCGAGCAAGCGATGGAGAAACTACCAGGTCTTTCAGTTTAGTAGGCATTTTAGTCTCTACATCTACTTGCTTTTTCCCGACCAACCTCTGTGGGAAAGGTATCGGGGTTGGTACGGTGGTGGAGGGACATATTTCGTTCGACTCTTCCTTTTCTCGTGTCCTCCTCCGGTTCCACGTCCATTTCAGCTACCCCACCCCTAAGCTTATCATCCCTCAAGTGTATGACATTGCAATGCTCATTGGGATTTGCTTGGGTTGCCCTTCGGAATGCACCCTTAGGTCTCGAGTACGTGCTGGCTTGTTGGGCAATCCGGGTTTCTAGCATCTTGTTATGAGTTGCTAAGTTGTCTACCTTAGATGCTAGATCCTTTATTGCCTCACTCACTGCTCCTTCCTTGTTGTCTAAACTCCTCTATTCTGCTTTTTGTCCGAGTTTCGACAAAACTTTCAAATAAAGTCTCGAGTTTAGATCTTTGTACTGAGGGTACCCGGTGTGGTTCTCTTATTACCTTGACCTTCTTGGAACTCATGGTTGAGCGTGTTCTTTGTAGTTGCAGTAGGAGAGGTAAGGGTTGTTTCTTCATTGGTTGTAGGGATTTGTGGGAGCATAGATGGGCAGCTTCGGGTTAGTATCATAGTAGTTGTTACAAGAGTTCACTTGCTCACCCGAAGCGCCGGATCCATGTGGGCATCCCATCATGTCATGTCCCTGCATTCCACAAATCTCACAAACAAGGTTAGTAGCACCTAATGCACTCACATTAGCTCTTTCCAGCCGATCAAAACGTTTATTAAGTGAGTCTATCTTTGACATAATAAGATCTGTGCTATTTACCTCAAACTTACCCCCCGAAATCTTGTTCAGGTTATTACCTCTTTCGGATCCCCATTGGTGGTAGTTGGTGGCGACATTCTCGATGATGTTGAATGCCTCAGTGAGAGGCCTATTCATAAACGCTCCACCGGGTTCAGAATCTAGTGACACCTTCGAAGAATAGTCCAATCCGTTATAGAAGGTGTGCACTATTAACCACCTCTCGAGTCCGTGATGTGGGCACGACTCCAGCAGTCCCTTGTATCGATCCCAAGCTTCAGATAATGATTCTCCGTCTTTTTTGGAAGAAGCCGGTGATACTGGGTTCTTATGTAGGCCGTCTTGGATGGAGGGAAGAATTTCTCCAAGAACGCCTGTTCCAATTGGTCCCAAGTAGTCAAAGTGTTAGCGGGATTTGCTTAAGCCAGGCCTTCGCCTTTCCAAAGTGAGAGATGAGGGGAACAGTCTCAAACGCACAACATCGATTGAGGCTCCATTAATCCGGATTGCATCGGTGAACTCTAAGAATGTTTCTATATGATCGGTTGGGTCCTCCCAAGGCAATCCTCCGAATTGATGTTGCCTAATCATGTTGATTAACATAGGTGGTATGGTATAGTTTTCCGCCTCAATCTCTCGGCCTTGCAATCCCGGTTCGCAAGCCTCTCGCATTTGGGGCTGCGTAGTCCTTCAAAGGCTTTGTATCCGGTTGATTCGCCATGAGTGGAGCGGGACTCAACCTTTCTCCCTCTCTTTGTAGTCTTCACGCTCGGTGGAAGGTCCTCTCGATCTCGGATCAATCTCACTAAGGCTCCCAAGACTTAGAGATCTTTGCATATAACACGAGAGAGATGGATACAATAGAAGGAAAAGAAATTTTGATTATTATTTATTTTTTTATTTTATTTTTTTCAGAAATAAAAATCAAACAAAAAGAAAAGGGTCAGAAAAACCAATTCAAAATTTGAATTGAGATTGAAAAACCTGATCCAGCAACGGCGCCAAAAACTTGATGTCGCGTGAAGTCGGCGTGCGGCAACGCTCGTGCGGTTCGGCAAGTGTACCGGATTGCCGTCAAGTAATAAAAGATATCGAACCCACGAGACTGTGTTCTCGAATCGCACCGGTTTTTCGAATTGAGTGAATCGATTTTGTAAGGGTTTTGAAATTGGTTTGAATTTGAAATTGAAATGATAAACAAACAGGAAAACAAATGTTTTTGGGGTTTTCGATTTAAGCAGTTCCTAGGGATTTGGGTTACCTTTGAGGCTGTTTATGTTGCTATCAGATTTACCTTTGTTGATTACCGAAATTGCCTTGAAGGCGAGTTTATCCTCCGATAGCTTAAGCTCCTCTCGGGTTACAAAAGCCGTGCCCAATTGACCCGACCCCTACTCTCGTGGTAGTCGATCCCAGATTGGACCCTTTGCGTTCGTGACAACTCGTTGCTCCTCGAGGACGGCTTCCTAACTCTCGTGATTTCGGTCCCAAGTCTCGACTTCTATAGGTCCGACACCCAAGTTCACCGCTAGGTTCCTCCTTGAAATGTCTCAGTCATGCAAATAACCTAAGTTCACCGCTAGGTTCCTCCTTGGATCATTCACATCTCACAAACCAGTGGCTGCCGGGCTTTACGAGTGAAACACCCTAGAAATCCTAAGTTCACCGCTAGGTTCTTCCTTAGAACGTCTACGTCACGCAAATAAACGGTTGCCGAAATTTATGAGTGATTAACACACTAGAAATCAGATCTAAAGCAAATCGTAATTAACAAAGAGTTTACATCAAATTTACATCATAAACAAACTTGGGCAGAGCCCTAATCCCTAGAAACTATGCTACTACTCCAGTCTTGCCATGGAGATGACAAGCTGGGTTGACAACATAATAGAAAAATCATAAAAGAGAAGAGAGGAGAAGAAGAGAAGTGATCTATAATCTATGCCTAGAGTAGTAGCCCCCCCAATGTCTGATGTTGTATCATCCAGATCCGATGCCTTGGTCCATATTTATAGAAATGGGGAAGTTAGAGTCTCAAACCAACTCAAAATCGATCTATTTCGGTTTCTTAAGTCCAAGTAATGCGGCGTCACGGCCGTGATGGCCATCACGGCCAGGCCGTGACGGTCTCGCCCTCGCCGATTCTGCAAGATTCATTGGTTCACGACGCGAACATAATTCTCGCGACGCGAGTACTCCTTTGTGGCCGTGAAGAATTTCACGGCTGGGCCGTGATGTGCTCTGACTTGTGGTGGTTTTGGGTCACGGCCGTGATGGCTATCACGGCCAGGCCGTGACAGACTCGACTTGACCTTTCTTCTTTTTCAGCTTTTGCTCGATCATGGCCGTGATGGGCATCACGGCTAGGCGTGATGGGCATCACGCCAGGCGTGATGGGCTCTGTTTGGCTCATTTTCTTCAGTTTTAAATCTCCATCTTCACCCAAACTTCATCATGGTTGATCTTGACCAATTTACCCTTGATATCTGCAAAACAACACACGAAAACCGCCTTACCCGTTCCAAAGGAAAATTAACCTAAAATCTAATAAAAATATGCCTAAACTACATGAAAATGCATGCAAAATGATGGACAAAGATGAGGTGGAATCACACTCATCAACACTTCTTCTTCAATTATGCCATTTAGAAAAGCACTTTTTACATCCATTTGAAACAGGGTAATTTGGTGTTGTGCAGCATATGACATTAAAATGCGTATGGCTTCTATTCTAGCTACAGGTGCAAAGGTTTCAGTATAATCAATACCTTCTTGTTGGTTATAGCCTTGAGCTACTAACCTTGCCTTATTTCTGACAACTTTACCATCTTCATCCAATTTGTTTCTGAAGACCCATCTTGTTCCAATAACCGACTTGTTTTTAGGCTTAGAGACAAGAGTCTAGACATCATTTCTCGTAAACTGGTTAAGTTCTTATTGCATAGCAAGAATCCAACTTTCATCCTCAAGAGCTTCTTCAATGCGTTTAGGCTCCAAATCTGAAATAAAGGCCACATTGCTTGATTCTCTTAATGTGGATCTG
Source organism: Sophora flavescens (assembly GCA_030762895.1). NCBI lineage: Eukaryota > Viridiplantae > Streptophyta > Magnoliopsida > Fabales > Fabaceae > Sophora > Sophora flavescens. The sequence goes on from JAUPTC010000387.1 coordinate 48,931, forward strand.
GTTCTTACTCCTTCAGAAGGATTTTCAATAATAAGATACTTAGGATGATGAGTGTTGAACTTCCAATCCCTTTTGAGATCATCATGAAGATCTTGACTTGTCTGGCCGACTCGTCTATTCCACTTGCCTTTCAGTCTCAGGCACAAGTTCTATTTTGGTTAGATCGGGTTGTTGACTTTCTGACATGTTTATATCAAGACCTGCAAGATCATCTTCTAGATCTGATAGTTCTTTATCAGTCTTTAAACCATCATTGAATTTAACATGAACAGATTCTTCAATAATACAAGTTCTTGAATTGTATACTCCAAAAGCCTTAGACTTTTCAGAATATCCTACGAAAATACCTTTATCTACCTTAGAATCAAACTTTCCAAGATTATCTCTCGGTATTCGAATAAAACATTCACATCCAAAAGCATGAAAATAAGATATGTTGGGGCTTTTTCCTTTCCACAATTCATAAGGAGTCCTTTTAGAAAAGGCCTAATAAGTATTTCGTTTTGTACATAACAAGCGGTGTTTCACTTCCGCCTGAAGTACTTAGGAGATTATTTTCATTGAGCATAGATCTAGCCATCTCTTGCAGAGATCTATTCTTTCTCTCAACCACTCCCATTTTGCTATGGAGTTCTAGGTGCAGAGAAATTGTGAGAGATTTCATTCTCTTCAGAATAACGGTTCGAATCTGCTCATTTTCAAATTCTCCCTATGATCACTTCTAAGGGTAGAAATACAAAAACCACCGCTCATGTTGTACTCTTTTGCAGAATACTGAGAAAGACTTAAAAGACTCATCCTTGTGTGTTAGGAAGAGTACCCGCGTGTATCTAGAATAGTCATCAACTATGACAAATCCATATTTTCTTCCAGGCAGGCTGGCAACACAAACTGGTCCAAACAGATTCATGTGTAACAACTGAAGAGATCTAGAGGTTGATACTTGGTTTTTAGATTTGAAACTTGATTTTATCTGTTTACCTCTCTGACATGCATCACACAAGACATCTTTCTTAAAGCTAATATCAGGCAATCATCTCACGAGATTATTCCTTTTTAATTCAAAAATTAGTTTCATACTAGCATGTCCTAGTTTCTTATGCCATAACCATCTCTCATCGTCTTTAGACATCAAACAGGTTACACTTTGATCTGAGAGATCAAACAGTTCAATCTTATAAAGATTTTGTTGCCTTTTAGCTGAAAAGAGGGTTTTGCCACAACAATCTTTAACTATGCTTACATCCTTGGTAAAGGAAACATCAAAACCACTATCACATAATTGACTTATGCTAAGCAAATTGTGTCTTAATCCTTTAACCATAAGAACATTATATATAGAGGGAATGGGGGGTTTACCACCAATAGTACCAATTCCTATAACTTTCCCTTTCTGATTCCTTCCGAAGGCAACGTGTCCTCCTCTCTTAAGTTGGAGGTCTAGGAACATAGACCTTTCTCCTGTCATATGACGCGAGCAGCCACTGTCCAGGTACCAGTAGTGGTGTTTTCTTTGTCCCGTTGAGGACATCTGCAACAAAAATTATTTGATCTTTAGGCACCCATATTTTTCTGGGTCCTTTTCTGTTAGTTCTAGGAGTCTGTAAAGACTTCCTTCTCTTCTTATGGATACACTTAGACATAACATGCCCAGGTTTTTCAAAGGGTTACAAATAGGTGTTGATTTGGTTACAGTTGACTTAACAGATACTGTAGAAGCTTTAGTTGATACTTTATGATGTGTCTGATGGACATATCCAATACATTCTTTGTTAAGAGAGTTCCTCTGACTGCCAAGTAGCTTAGTCAGATTGTCTCTACCATTAACAAATTTGGCAAGATCAGAAGTGAGCTCTTCCACTTTCAGTTGAAGTTTTTCAACTTCTTCAGATGGTGATGTTTCACTTGAGATCTTAGCTTCATTAGACTTTTCAGTCTTCATCTCACTGTTCTCTTTAGCCAGCTTCTCGCACTCTTGAGATTTCTGTTTATGCTCACTGGTGAGCTTTACATACCCTCTCTTGAGGGATTTTAAGGCTTTAGATAAGCAGTTGGATTCCTCCATCAACTCCTCATAGGCATCAAGTAATTCCTCATAGTCAGGATGTACCTCATCATCAGAGTTTAAGTCAGTGTTGGCCATCAAACAAAGATTGGCTTCTTCCTCTGTTTCTTCATCAAAAGATGTTGACTCCAGATCCTCCCAAATAGCCATCATTCCTTTCTTCTTCTTGAAGAATTTCTTAAAAGGGGCCTTCTTGAGTTGAGGACATTCAGCTTTGAAGTGACCGGGCTTCTTGCACTCATAGTAGACAATTGGACCTTTGTCTATTGAGGTGGATTCTTTGAAGTTCTTGTCCTTGTTGAATCTTCTGAATGGCCTATCCCTCTTGAATTTCTTTTTCTGTAGGAGAAGCTTTATCTTCCTGTTCAGGAGAGACAATTCTTCATCACTCTCAGAATCCTTTAGTTTTGATAGGTCAGCATCACTGGATGACTCATCTGCCTTCAGAGCCTTGGAAACTTTTGGACTTTTGATCAGTTTTCAGAGCAATTGACTTGCCCTTCTTTGGTGCAACTTCATCTCCAAGTTCTTGCTCATGAACAGTGAGTGTTCCAAGAAGTTCATCCATAGTGAAGGTAGTGAGATCCTTAGCTTGAGAGATAGCAGTGACCAAAGGTTTCCACTGTTTAGGTAGACTTCTCAGAATCTTTTCAACATTCTCAGCATTGGTATAGACTTTGTAACATCCTAAAATTTCAATATAGTCATTTTAATAAAAGATTAAGTTATTAGGAGGTTTAGTGTAGAAAATGATTAGTTTATTAGAATTGTTTAATAATTAAAATATTGTAAAGTTAGGAGAAAAATAAAATAAAATAAAAATAGAATAATTTTAAAAAAAAGGAATTGGTCATGTGTTAAAGATTTGGCTTT